>DWDU01005107.1:0-10242 GCA_018245575.1 Jemadia suekentonmiller
GAGAATAAATACTGTCCGTACCATTAACGTAATATCGTTCATTGATGCAAATATCCGCACACTGTTGTGACTTTTAAAATCGTAAATACATGACCAATATATAACAGGGCTAGTAACAACCGTTCATATATCTATTTGACTTTTATTTTCTTTTTGGACAAGTGTGAAAAGACAGCTTTATTTTCCCTTAGTCGGCAGAATATGTGAAAGCGCAATTTAGATACCTACATGTGAGTTAAGTGGAAATCGTCACGTTTGTAGCGCACATGTGACGAAGGTTTCAGGAGCTTAACAACAGTGTGTGATTAGTAACCCTTGACACACATAGTTAGGTAGCGCGGCCACTCTACTGGAAAATGCTAGGTCTCGACGCCCGCGCACCTTGCCGTCTCACCTGCCAACTCCCCCGCGGTACTTACCTGAGATTGCTCAGCTTATAATCAAACGGCTACACATTCTACTAAATATAAAACGTGCTAAGCACATGTGTTAACTTGTCAACGTTATTTTATTTTGTACCAAATAAGCCCTATACAGAAATGCGAGACAGGTTTCGAATTTCTTGAGGCCAATATCAATGTGGAAAAAATCGGAAAATACCAAATTCTGTATTACTGAATCGTGAACTACGCATTTTATTATTGTCTATTTCGCTGTTAATGTAATTAATAGTCGGGTTTTTAAATTTCTTGTTATAATAGAAACGATATTCCAAAACAAGTTAGCTAGTTTTAATGTTGTGTCCCCTATACTTTAACAACATACATACGCTTATTACTGTTTTAGTATACGTATTTAAAATTTGCATTTGATGAAGCAATTTTGATGTTGAGGAAAACACAATAAACGTCGCTTAAAATTAAACCGAGGTCAAAACAAAACGAAGATGTCAGTATACGAGGAGCTACAACTACGCCTCAATACTATTACTATGTCAGTGTAAAAATTTTATACCAAAAGTTATTTTTTCTTTACAAGTCAAATAGATGTCCTCTGTTTTTCCTTTACAAAATAAAGCGTGTTGACATGGAGGAAAATTCCTGTCATAAATCTTTGAATTTTTCCTCACAAGCTCTTTTTAAACTTATGCAAAATATTTTGGTACGATTCCATATAGAAATATTAAGGTAAATAATAATATACTTACAAATCACTTAAACTGAAAACGCGTCTGTTATATAAATTAAAACACAAGCAGATCGTTTTAATAACTACTTGAACACCGTTCGGTTACTTAGCTACATTAATTCAATTTTGTGGCTGTATCAGGATTTGCGAGAAATCTTAAAAGGCATGTCAAAATCGAGAATATAGTTGGTACTTAAGAGTGTCAAAGGGCGACTTTATGTCGACTGTGGTAATTGGTTCTATTCAAGTTCACTGGTCCAGAAAGTTCGGAGTCTTTGTACGTCTCCGCCGCGCGACTTCACATCCGGCGCGGGCGGAGTAATGGCAGCACTTTACGCCCGACCACGTTCAGGAAATAAGCTTAGGAACTTCGTAAAAGCAATTCCTATTCGCGTATGGAATATAATACGATGGACTTTATATATTTATGAGGATTTACCAGATCAACGCGCACTCTCAGCCCCTTTGTCCTCGAGTGGGCGACCGCAAGACTACTGCCTTAGTATGATTTATGGCCGGTCTTGTGTGCCCTGTGACTGAATCAATTACAAGAATTGAAACGTTTTATTAAACGAAATCATTAAACACTAAAATTGGGTCGGCCGCACGACTCTATAGTTACGATAAAACCATAACACCCTTACGTGTCTTATTCAAACATATCTCTATTAACAACGTTAAACAATATTCATTAAGTACAAAACACTTTATCGGTGCTATTTACACAGAATTTTGGAGCAATTTTCTTAATAAATGCGCTGGTTAAATTTGCAACATAGTCTGTTAGAAAAAGAGCATTACATAGCAACCTAAGATTAATTGAACAAACAATAATTGCTATATCATAAACGTTTTAAAGTACACTTATCAACAAAGACAATTATTTGTTTTAGAACGGCTACCCATCTCGCCGCCGCTCTTTGGTAGACGACGCTCGCTTCGAAACACTGGTAGTGAAACAGACCAAACAAAGTGTACTTGAAGAAGCTCGTGCCCGTGCCAATGGTAAGGATTGAGACGAAACCCTTGATATTTTGTCTGCGTAACAGTTAACGTATTTTTATTTTGTTGTTTTGTTTTACGTTTTAGTTGATACCTTTGTTTTTATTTATTTATTTATTATTTAAACGTAGACTCTGGCTTGGAATCCGATTTCATCCAAGACGCCGCTCATCTCGGCAACGGTGACAAGACCCCTACCGTCGAAGATGGTACACAGCAAGATGAAACCAAGAATGGACACCTTGGTAATAATCATTTATTATTTTCGTTTTTTTCTCAATGTTTATGTTTTTCTTTTGTTTTTTGTTTCATTTCTTTTATTTATTATTTCGTTTTTATAGCTGATGCAGATGTCGGTGACGAAGACGGGAAGGATGAAGGTTTGCTATAAATTAAATTTAAATATAACGTAGAACTTTGAGCACCCATAAGCAAATTTATCTAAATTGTAATTATTTTAATGCAGATTACACCCTTACCGAAGAGGAGATAATTCTTCAAAATGCCGCCAGCGAAAGCCCTGAGGCCGAGCAAGTTGTCCAACAAGCTGCTCTGCTTTTGCGCATGCGTGAAGGCATGGGTACTCTTACGCGCATCCTTAAGACCATCGATAATTACAAGGGATGCGTTGAGCATCTGGAGACTCGTCCATCCCAAGTAACTGGCATTCAGTTCGACGCTCTCATAAAAGTCAGCATGACACGCGTCAATCTTCTTCAACTCATTCGATCTCTTCGCCAATCGACCTCCTTTGCTGGAGTTAATCTGATCTCAGATAACAATCTGTCCAACAAGACCCCTTGGTTCCCGTGCCACGCTTCTGACCTTGACAACTGCAATCACTTGATGACGAAGTACGAACCTGAACTTGATATGAACCATCCTGGATTTGCCGACAAAGAGTACCGGGAGCGCAGGAAGCAGATCGCCGAAATTGCTTTCGCTTACAAGTACGGCGATCCCATTCCCTTCATTACCTACACCGAAACGGAGAACGCTACCTGGCAGCGCGTGTTCAACACTGTACTCGACCTGATGCCCAAGCATGCGTGCAGAGAGTACAAGGCCGCCTTTGAAAAATTGCAAGGAGCTGATATCTTTGTACCTCATCGTATCCCGCAGTTGGATGATGTCAGCAACTTCCTTCGCAAACACACTGGCTTTACCCTTCGCCCTGCTGCTGGTTTGCTCACTGCTCGGGACTTTCTGGCTTCGCTGGCATTCCGCGTCTTCCAGTCTACCCAATACGTCCGTCACGCTAATTCACCTTTCCACACTCCAGAACCGTAAGTATCTAATTACATACATTATTTTCTATTGTAAGTTACAAATACGTTTTCCATTAGTATTTAGCAAACTATTAACGAATTGCAAGCAAGCAATCTGTTTCTTTCAAACAACAGAACGCGGAAACTGCATGAGAACCTGTCGCGCACTAGATTATTAGCTCGAGACTTACTATTATTAATAGATTTAGTTGACAGGTTCTTTACAAAATAATTGTTTGCGGACATTGCACAACACGTCTTACTTGGTGTTATGTAAATTGATTGAGATAGCACCTCAGCGCACACCGGAATTATTAAATAAGAGCTACATTTTCAATGCCATTTGATGTTCTCAGATTCTAATAAGGCGCGAATATGGACTATATTAGAGCGTCGCCATTTACCGAGGCGAAGTATCATGATGGAAACGTAATATTGTTAGCTTCCGCTCAAATTCAATTCTATGCCATCAGAGGCAAGTTTTGAACATCAAAGGCGGCTTTTATTAAATTAAGTACTTACACTATTTCAGCGCTACTAGTCTAGTGCCATCCTTCACAAAGTTGGACCTGGTCTATTTGTAGTAAATGAGTCATGAGACATTCCGTAATAGACGTGTATTATTGAAAACTAATAAAATAATAGTCTAATAGCATTAAACATACAGATTGAAGACATAAAACTTCGTAAAGAAAATCGATACTAAAATGTAATTCCTTTCTAGTGATTGCATCCATGAACTGCTCGGACATATTCCGCTCTTGGCTGATCCCAGCTTCGCCCAGTTCTCCCAAGAGATTGGATTAGCTTCTCTTGGCGCTTCTGACGCTGAAATTGAAAAGTTGTCTACTGTAAGTTTAAGGATTATAAGTTAACTATATTAAATGTTTAAATATCTAATGCAACATCACGCCTTTAATTCTCGAAGAGTTAGGCAGAAGAGTGCAGCACATTCCCACGTTTCACAAGTTACGTTTACGTCTCACTACAGAACAGGTACCGAGCCTACTGCTGTACCACATGTGGCACAAACACAGACTCCGAGTCACTACAAGTATTTTCTAGTTAGATAACCGAATAGTACCCAATCTAGTGATCGAACTCAGGACTTCCGATCAGCACTCGCACTTGCAACCACTCCACCGACTAGACAGTCGTTTGTATCATTTTTGAGCAACGGATAGTTTAAATATCTAGTAAGTTTACGTTGTTTAAGAAGGGCTCTAGCTAGGTGAAATTTCATTTGAACCAGTATATTGCTGATGGCTACGATCCTGAACAATGTTTTCTATGCTTAGGTCTACTGGTTTACCGTCGAATTCGGTCTCTGCAAAGAGAACCAGCAGCTGAAGGCGTATGGCGCTGCTCTGCTGTCGTCTATTGGAGAACTTCTTCACGCCTTAAGCGAGAAACCTGAATTGAGACCATTCGAACCGGCTTCCACCTCAGTACAACCCTACCAAGATCAAGAATACCAGCCCATCTACTACGTCGCTGAAAGCTTTGAAGATGCCAAAGATAAATTCAGGTAATTAATTTATTGTTTGTTTATATCACACATTTATGATTCAGAACATGAAAAAATTAAGATTAAATGGTTAAATAACTCGTTAAATAGACATTATTGTTACTTAAAAGAGCAGTTTGAATCTGAGTTCATTGAATGCAAAATATTGATGGCTATCTGAACCTTTGCTAATTTTTAAAACTAATAAACAGGCGTTGGGTGTCGACCATGTCGCGACCTTTCGAGGTTCGTTTCAATCCGCACACCGAACGCGTGGAAGTGCTGGACTCTGTGGATAAGCTGGAAACCCTCATCTGGCAGCTGAACACCGAGATGCTGCATCTCACCAACGCCGTGAAGAAGCTCAAGGGCTCGCATTTCGAGTGATGACCCCGTTAAACGACACAAATTTTCGGTTCTGTGCAATGCCGCTTTCTGTATAGCTAGTGATATTATAGACGTAAGACTGTAGACGTGTGGAACGTGCGTGCGAGTGTGATAACCATCGGATGGTACTTCGTTAAATCCCTTTTGTACCTTATTATTTATTATGCCAAGCTCATTGCCCGGGCCTCGGAAACTGATACACTCCCCATTGCCCATTTACGGGAGCAGTGCAAGTTTCGCGAGACCTTTACTATTTTATTAGTATTAATTTATAATTTAATGAAAACACAAACAAATAAAAAATGGAGCACCAAAAAGTTAAAAATCAAACAGAAAATATATGTGTTTGAGTGGACCTCATTGTTTCATTTACCCTTTAAACTTAGTAATATTTAGATAGTGCTAATTACCATTATGAATTTATGCTATATTAAAATCCAAAATATAATACACGTATGAAAAGTAATTATTAAACAATACACAATAAAAATCCAGAAATTGCCAAACTGGTACATAATGTTGCGGATATCCTTCTTTCGAGTTACTTAAATACATATTTGATACAATCTTGCATTCGTTTAATTACGTGCCTGAACATAAATAGCCGCCATGCTACAATATTATTTCATAACAATTCTTTGACCTTTCTGATATTTTAGATTAAAAAAAACGTAACTAATGCCGCGAGAGAACATAGTTGCAAAGGAAACTTTAACACGTGTTCATAGTCGAACTGTTCGCTATCTAGGTCAATTAACTTGAATAGTGCACAACCACTTACAATTGTATATATATTATACATGTATATCACCAAACATTTCAGTCGTAAACATAATCGCGAACGAAATCAAATAAAACAGACCGGTGCATACTTACAAACAAGAACTTGTGCATTGGCTTGTTAAGATTACTTAAGCTTTAAAATGTTTGCGTAATAAATTGATTGAACGCTAATGTATATAATATAAATATATGTAGGTATACATAAGAATACCATATAATTATATGTAGGTAAAATGGATAAAATGTTCATTTTAAAGAGAAGAAATCAAATCTTGCTAAAAAAAAGAGGACTTAATGGAAGTAATCAACTACCGACAGCGGGTCGGTCTGCGTAGCTATAATATGATTTGCTGGATCCCAAGGGAATTCATCGGTCCTATGTAATCGGATTGAACACGGCGATATCTAATAATTGATTTTAACAAAGAATATTTCACAATGCGCTTGTTTTACCGACTTCTAAGATATTCGGTAATTCGGTACACAATTCGCGAAACAAATGCCCACGTTCACAGCTACAAGGTGTTTCCTTATGTAATTAAAGCAATTAGAACCGTCCAGAGCCCACGCAAGATGTTCTTTATGCGAGCGAAAAACAAAGAGTTTGGCAGCTCTAAAAGTAGCGAGCAAGAATATTGAGAGAACGGGTTACGCCGCATCGACAGCCAACCTGGAAAGTATAATTTTTTTATTTACAAAAATAAATGCAGTTTATAAAAAAGGACGGACATGTGCGTTGACATTAAGCGAGGCAGAATGAGAGGCATGGCCTCAAGCCGGGCAAGGGCGCAAACGCTCCGCTCCAAGCCCGACCAGTATAATTCAACTAGTACTTTATCTGCATACTATTTGCTTTGTCCTTTTTTATTGCTATTATAATAGTAGAGTGTTAATATTAACGTACACTGTTTTTTTATATACTTAAAATTTAAAATTAAATTTAGGGATGGCCTGTATAGAACAAACAGCATTTTAAATTTTGTTACTCTTAAAATAGCAACTGTTATTGTACGAAATGCGACGATGACGATGACGACAATTATGCGTTATTAAGATACAATCGTCTATTTAAAGACATTTTAAATGCCTTTTTATTTCCTGCAACCGTACCAAATGCCGTCTATCGCTAGTTAATTATATTCATAAGAAGTAAGACGTAATTAACGCGTGTTACAACTTAAGAATGCGCCAACTATTCTAATATTGTAGAGGCGTTGATTCCAACAATTTAACATAGATAAACTAATTAACATGCAACTAAGGCTAAAACTTCACATACTGCGCCAATTATGTAGCTACAATGATACGTTTTTTACATTTGTATAAAGTAATAGTAATTACAGATAACTAGTAGAATTGTCTTCCGCAGTGTTTTATATGACCACCAACGACTTTAAGATTTTCCTTTGGGCAATTCCTAGATAATAAGTCATATTTACAGACCTCAAGTCTGCGCATCATTTCTAGTGCATGTGTACTCTGTGGTTCAGTACGTGTGCGCACCACACACACTGTATAGAATTCCTAAACGACGCAATGAAGCGCGATGGCCGACGACACAAAACAATGTCTCTAGTAGATGTATTTTCTTTATACATCTATCCTTTTTAGCGTCTCTAACATTGATAATTCACTGTATTGTTACATAAACATTTTATTTGTTTAAGTTGCCACTAAATATTACTAAACGATTCACATCAGCATCATCTTCAACCGATTTTATCATCCCTCTTCTGGATTTCTGCTGCGATTCGTCTCGAACGAAAGGAGTTAAGGCAATAGCTTAACACACTGGTTAAGTTTATGACTTCTCATATCTCAGGTAACATTTGAACGTAGTCCGCGTAACATATGTGTTATTGCAAAGTTATAATTCGCTCTTACAACAATGTGGACATTTTCAATAGTGGCAACGTGTCAAAATTCTTACAAACATGCTACTACATACACTACGTTGCAATCATATATTTTTAAACTGGTAAGTTTTTGTTAAAATAATTGAATAATTATACAATTTTTTGTTTGGTCATAAATAAGATTTTTAATTGAAAATACATATTTAATATAGCGTTGATTATATTACAATTCATGTTTCGTTTTTATTTACAGTACTAAAATTATCATTTTAAAACTGGATTATGTGGCAAGTAACATTATTTATCTATGGTTATTTGATTGATGACTAGGCATGGGTCAAGTGGTTATTTAAACTTGGTACTCGACAAAATCGACGAGGTTTATCGACTCGTAGTTGTCCGAATAGCTCGATTCAAGAGCCGAGTAGGTAACTACCGACGCGTACGCGTTATGCATCCATTATAAAAACGTGTTACATTAAAAATTTCTTGTCTTGAATAATTATTCTATCATGTATACACATTCTCAATTTTACATATGAATTGCTAATTGTAAACAGCGTTTACACGTGCATAATTTATACTATGTAGATAGTGTTTTTTTGATCCTTTAATTATTCCACTGTTGGGCACGGCTCTGCCCTCAGAATAAGATGAACAAATCCATAGTCTGGCACGCCGATTGAGTAGAGATTGCCAGACTTCAAACGTCTCAGAGAATATATTTTTTTGATTACTCTAGACTACGATGTGTAATTTTTTCAGGATGTTTGCCTCCACCGTTGTAGCGAGTGATATTTAATCACTCACTTCAGGCAAATGTTGTATTTATTATTCAATATTTTATTGGCGTGCATCTGCCTGTACTTACCTATAGTTATATACTTACCTATAGTTAATATATAATCTCATAGTAATGAGATTTATCTAATTTTCCTACGTACAGTTATCTAATTTTGTATGCATATCTGATTACTGCAATAGTATCTGGTGCTCTCCGTGAATTTTTTGGAACTGCTTTACAAAAACCGGACCGTTAAGTAGCCATGCTGTTGTAACCGACCGATGGCCCTCCATCATTGATTTAGTGATTAAAATATTTTGCTTTATGTAGGCTTGAAGAAGTTGTTTATATTACTAGGAAAGCGCAATTATGTAAACAACACTAAGTTATAAAATTGTGCTTGAAGAGTGAAAAGAGCGTTTTGCTGCAAATCAGACGCGGGGTATACCACTGCCACACACCAGGCACATATCCGAACTGTACTACTACATCACTGCCACTGCTAGAAGATCTAAGTTAGAAAATCCAGCGATACGCGACTCGGGATTTGAACCCAGCATTTCTCGATCGGAAGTCGCGTTTACAACTAACACCACCAACGAGGCAATCAACACCATTACAATGTTACAAAACAATTACAATTAATAGACTGATAGAACGCATAAAAGAGGAATTCCATGCATTCTAAAGCAGAAGCCATTTAACTACGTCTTGCACGGTCATGGCGGTCATGATCCATATATTGTTTACAATATATGGATCATGGACACGGATCGACCAATAGCGGAGGGGAGCAGGCAGAACTGAGTTGTGAAGCTTCCATAAACACTTTTCAAAACGTATCCAATAGAAAACTTAAAGATGAAATACTCAGTGCTGGTGCTCAAGGCTTTGCAGCTTGGGTTTTATCCGTCACATACGAGTAGGTGGCAGCAATACTCCAGGTAAGATCGAACTTGCGCCTGGTATAAGACGTGTAATCGGTCGGGCGTGAAGTGCTGTCTCACCATATACATGAATATTTATTATTCGCACTGTTTAAACATGTAGGTAGGTACATGCTTATGTTACAAAGATATCTGCTCATGTCAAGCAGTTTGTCGTCACAAGCAAGTTGGAAATCAAAATCTCATCAGTATGGCTAATTATTTTTCGGTAGCTTGTACACCACCTCTTCCATAACGGTACACAAACGTGTAACTGTTGAAACTTGGATAACATACGGTACTGAACTCCTTTACCTACCCTTCGTGGATCACAGCAGTGATGTTAGGTTACCTTATAATTAATTAATCAGGAATAAGAAACCTCTGAATTCGTTTCTATTCCAAATAGGATGCAAATATTTTTGAATCGCAATAGCACTGAAAACTACTGCCAGCTCATTCATCACCACCTCCCAGTAAAATATTCGCAGTGTACCTACATATAAAAACCTTCCTCCACAAATGTATGAGATTTATTTATATGTTAAACGTCATTGCTATCAATACAGCATCACCCAATGCGATAGCAAGGTCTTATTAT
>DWDU01005108.1:0-10242 GCA_018245575.1 Jemadia suekentonmiller
ATGATTACGTATTAAACCAATGTTGTTATTGAAAAACTAAACTATTATAGGTACATGTACTGCATTATAGTAAAAAAATATTTAATTGAAAAAGCGAAAAGTACAAATGGTATAATCAAACATAATCGTCAAGAACGTTCAACATTTAAATACTATAATTAATCACGTAACTCATACTTGATAATGACTTATATTTTGTTTATTTAATCTAATGGAGATTGCCAAATTCTAAGTTCCTTGCTTCAAATATAACGGTATAATCAAGCTAAGCTCTTTCAAAGTAACACCCGCGAACGACGCAAGACGACTCGCAAGAACGACAACGAGTCAGTTCTTTTAAAGTTTCCTTGCACTATTATTAAAGCTACTATTACTACTACTATTAAAGCCATAAACATCAAGTCTATGCCGCGGTAAATACTCGCAGTTGAAGCGTGTCGGCTACGGAGCGTAAAACGAACTTTAAACAAAGTGTTACGTTTTAAAATATCCCATTATAAGAAATTAATTAAACTATTCGAAGACTGTTATGACGTCATAAAAGGTAGATTCGTATAATAAAAAATCTAAGACGAAGCACGTCAGGTTTGTCAGGATAGAGATGTTTGGCACTCGATGCTCTCTGCTTACCCCGTAAGAGACCTGAGACAAATAGGCGTTTTTCATTAATCCTATAGAGTAATAACACATTTACAAGAGACTACTACTGCAAATCCAGCTGCATAAAGGTCGGTGAGTGTTATTCATAAGCTGCAGTATCTTTCCAGCATTGGAATTTTATTTCGGAGTGAAATGGAATATTGGAAGAGAGCCAATGGAAAATTGATCTTAAATTTTTGCTAAACATTGTTTACCTCTATTTTAAATGGAACTTTAATGTTTTGCGACTCATTCTGAGGCATTTTCATAGCATCATTTGCTTTATTAATGCACTGTTAGCTCCATTCTCTACTGCGGAATATCGTAGAATGTACCAATATTCTTCAAAGTTCTTTAGAGTGTTTTAAAAAGATGCACATTTCAGGGTTCATAAGATAAGATTATTGTCAAAATTAGACAGCTTCAATCAAGTGCTGGATACAGGCTTCTCCAATGCAACGCCACTGAGTTAAATTTTCAGCCGTTCACATCTAACCGCTGTCAGCCACTGCACTACATAATATAACATCCTACACTACGAGTACGTCTGTCATGTCAGGACTCCAGGACAAAAAATTACGGTAGATTCAATAAACTTTATTTGTAACGTTACTCTCTCTTACATGGCAACATGGCCATGTATGCGCCATTGACCAGTAAATGATGTAAG
Organism: Jemadia suekentonmiller; assembly: GCA_018245575.1. Lineage (NCBI taxonomy): Eukaryota > Metazoa > Arthropoda > Insecta > Lepidoptera > Hesperiidae > Jemadia > Jemadia suekentonmiller. The sequence goes on from DWDU01005108.1 coordinate 1,310, forward strand.
AAGTTTGATAAGCATTTAATTAGAGGTGCCCCGTGAGCAAGTGAAAAATAAATTTACTCAGCATTTCGTTATTAAGAGCTCGTTTTTCTTTATCTTAATAGCACCGTGTTGGGTGTAAATATTTATTATACGGCAACTGCAGCGAAGCGCAGCGGTGCATTAAGGGTGCATCCACACTAAATCACCACTTTATTTTAATAACAAAATTGTTAAAATGTGCTCTATGTATTACTGACTGCGTCGTTAGTCGCCTTGGTTGCAAGCGTGACTGCCAATAAAGGTTCATATCCCGAGTCGGGCACTATTAGTTTTGGTAACTTTAATTTTATAGCTATGGTATAGCAATACACTCGAATATCACTGGTGAAACGTGGGAGTATTCTACGCTCCCCTCATACCTCTTCGGAAGTGACAGACGTAATGTCACGTTTTTTTACGTATATATTATTATATATAAAGCGAAGTCGCTGCAGTCGGTCGGAGCTCATGAAGATGGACCTCGTATAGGTCCGAAACTAGTCGGGCCATCGCGAAAAAGGAAAGACGAGTGAAGCCAATACAAATGTACATAATAACGTGTAACTCATGATACATTTAACAATTATGAATAACCAAATGTCTGTATGTACAAATTGAATCAAGCGAGTGAATCTACCTTTACGTTGGCGGAATACGTAGCGTTAATTTATTGAATGTTTGTTAGTTGCGTGTTTCCATCTATTTGTTTGTGTTTGTTTTATATGCGAGTTACACACCATCGCGCCTGTATTTTTGTAAAGGTGTACGCAGAGGGGTGTAGTAATCCCATTTCTCATATTTTATTCCAGTTTGCACATTACATAATATTGTATTGGTTGCCTTTTTATCAGTTTTTATAAAGACATTAAAAAAGCTCTTGGATTCAAAAGGCAAAGGGCTCTGGAGTGGCGTAGATTAAGGCAGGTCATTGTCCAAAAGTGGGCTTCAGGTAAATACAAATACGATATTATGATATAACAAAGTACAAAAAACGTTAATGTACCTTAAATACAGGTAAAAAAGTGCCTAGACGTCCCTTCAACAAGCCGTGCTGTGATGTCGCCCTTCCGCTGTAAGCCCTATGTTTTATAAACCCTCAATTCATATCTAGCACTCTTCCAGCCCTGTACTCGAGTGTCGCTTAGGGTTGCCATCAATAGCATGTACAAATATACCTATCCTCGACAAGAGAAAACGGAACAGTATTAGCTAATATATCAATTAAATGCGAATGATCTTATAAATTCATTAACGAATTTAAAAAAAGAGTCAAGAACCGCGAACTTAATTGGAGCTCAAATTAAGTTGATTAACAATATACGTTTATAAAAAAAATTAAAATTCTTCAAATATTTTTAGTTTCGTAATTTGCGCGTTAAAAATTCAACAATTTCCATATTAATTATTCTTGTTTGTTTATCGCTTTTCCGACGTACCTCGAAGTGTTGAAAAAAAAATTTGACAAGCTAGCGAGTCGCGATATAAACACTCGAAAAAATATTTCAAAATACGTAAAACGTAACATCACGCCTGTAATCCTCGAATAAGTAGGCAGAGGAATTTCCCACGTTTCACCAGTTACGTTTACGTTTCAAAATATATTTATTTATTTTCATATATTCAAAGTCCGAAACAATGTTCATTGTAAAAAACAAAAAAAAATATATTAGAAAATTAAAATAAGAACGCTCTGTACAGACATGGCAACATTATTCACAAAATCGATATTAAACGCATTCAGCCAACCCCTTCCGAGTTTACCCTTTGATTTCCCAGCCTTAAGGGACTGTTCTTTCATTTTAACGAGTGTCACTTATGCTTTGGCATTCGAAACAAAAGTTTGTAAATATAAAAAAATTAAAACGAGTGCTAATTTCGTCCAAGTGTGCGTCCAATTAAAAGATTCTATCGCGCGATTTTCACTGCAATAAAAAATATAGGTATATTTCTTTTGAACCTTTAAATTTGTTTCATATTCTCATTTACCCACCGACTTCCTTTTTTCGGAGGAAACAATGTTTAAAAGATGTACTTAAATCACTATTTAATATTATATCACTATTTAAGATTAACGATAAAAAAGAAGAAAGTCAATTAAAGAACTTGCGTATTATATAAATTTCGCAATTATATTATTGATACTTCTATAATTAAAGGTTCTAATAAAAGCTTTATAAAACATTGAACGAACGGTTAATATCAAAGAAACACATCACAACTATAAGGATGAATATAATTTAACACCCTTAAATCTCTGCATATTTTATAAAGGATTTTTCATGGACCATACAACAATACACACAGACCATTGTCGCGTCAATTTTATTTTCAATAGCCATTAATATACCAAATATAGACACCAGATAAACCTACCTAATACTTCTCGCACAATCGACCTTTCGCCGCGAAAACTCAGCTCGTAAAATACGATTAGAAGTTTCAAAGTACATCTATTTGTTAAGTAAAGTTCATCACGAAATGCAATTATTACGAAATATCTCATTGAATACAAAGTTAATCCTTAAGTCACGAAAAGCCTATTATTCAAGCATACATAAATCTATTTGAGACTGACCACTCAGCTCACTCTCACATCTATGTTCATCAGTAGAACAATAGACAATACATACAGAACATAGAAGACATTGTAGACACAATTATATTCGTTTAACTCAATTGATTCTGCAAATGCTATAATCCCCCACAATAGATAATATCCTCAGTTAAAAATGATTTTTATTACCAACTGAACGTTAAAAAAATTCTTAATTCAAACATCATAACGCCGAGTCCCTTTTAGTTCTTAATCTTAATGTTAACCTAAATGTTCTTAACCTTAATGTTGTCTTAACCTGGTTACTCCTGTCAAAAGATATAAAATAATATGCCGAGAAAACCAAGATTAATTTAGTTTCCCTGTTAATCGGTTTTCTAAAATGGAATTGCCAGTAGTAATTCGGAGTCTGGATTTGCGTCCGGTACATGGCAATACAATCCCCGCTTATCCCATGGGATGTACTGTTAAAACACATCGATAATAGTATTGAATATAAAACAGAATCGCTTAGCTGTCTTTACTTGTTTACTCCAAATTGACCTCAATTCGTGACACTGACGTCATGCAGAACTTTCCATTGGTAAAAATTCATAAACGAGCAAATCGGGCTTAGAATTGGATATGGTCTCTATTCCTTCATAATTGTATTTTTGTTTTAATATTAAGTTCATCAAAAATTAAACAGTATTTTTTTAAAGACCACCTTGCCACACCGTAACAGTACAAAACATCTGGGAAAAAGCGGGAAGACCACACTGCTCTGCCCACCCGTACGAGGAAACGCAAGCGCGATGCTATGTTACATCATATAAATATGTTTACAGAATTATATGTTACATAACACACCTATCACAAACTGTGAGATCATTAATTGATTTTGTTATAGACAAACATAATCCACGCAACTCTGTCATTAAGTACTCGTAGTTTCTCATTGTTTCATTAATCTGTTCCCGGCGCAAGTACATTTCATTGAATGTTATTGAAGAAAACACATACCAATGTACGAAGTGTTATTAATGATGTTAAATTTATTTTAAGTCCTATATACCTCTATATCAATCCTCACTAAATTATAACAGGAAATAGAATGCAGGTTATCATCAATGGTGGTGATAATCATCACCATCACCACCATTCTGGGACAAGTATTTAAGTAAATGTCCCAAATGTGTATTTTTATTATGTAACTTTTTTGGAAACAATTAATAATCTAATCCTTATTATTATCATCCTGAACACTTTCATCGCTCGACTGCTGCCCACGCGTCTCTTTACAAAATAAGAGGGTTAAGTATATAAATACACAGCTGGAAATAAAATTCGCTCATTAATTCGTAACCAGCTTATCTTAGGTTAATATCATTTGAGGAATATAACGCTTACGAGTGACGCAAGATATCTCTCAGCAAAAAAACTGGAATAATTATTATTACATTATCATCAGCCTATATTTGTCCACTGCGCGGTAACCTACATTTGGTTACGCTCTAAGATGCGTTAATTAATTAATCAGTTCTATTTGCTACAAGTATTTCTACTTAGCATCAAGAGTCGCTTATACAACGTTAGAGTTGCCAGATACCAATATAGAAAATCAGACTTAAAAGCTTTTCAAACACGAATATTGGTTTAATAATTCCGCGTAAAGTTAATTGTTGTTTCCTGTGTACGTGTCCGTTTTCTTTTATACTTTAACTTTATACTATCGGTGGAAACTTTTATTGGCCATTATGTACCAATTTCTCTATTATAATTTACGCTTTATGTATTTAGCTGTAAGTTTCCCTAAAACTTAAATAAATAAATAAATAGACATTTTTTTAAATGTATGAAACTAGATGTGTGAGATAGTAATGGGCTTACCGCCTATTCTATGGAGCTTATAGGATAACTAGTGAAAAGTGGGATTACTAAATTTCTCTGCCTATCACTTCGGGAAAACAGGCGTGATGTAATGTTACACTGCTAAATAGTGAATAGACAATATCGTTAAAATTTGTTGAAGAAAAAATTAAAAAAATATCGAAGAAAAATCAACGTGCCGACAACCCTATTCGCCATTCAATTTGCTTTGAGAGCAGAAAATTTCGTGCCGCGCCGAGAGCCAGCGGAATAGAGGAGGTGATTTTCAATTTACTCACTTTTATAGAGAGCATTTTTGTAAATCTTATAAAATATAGCCTCATATTCAATAATATTATTTAACAGTACGTAATACATTTACAGACAAAAGTATATTCCTAAGCATAATGTAAACACTGATAACAGATTATTAAACAGATATACAATGTGAGTTTTTAGGCTGCAGGTGCCGAGGATGACCGAGACTTCACATATCTTAACCAAATAGGTCAGACTGGCTGATAGGTGCGTCAGAAGGATACAACGTACGTCTCTGTATGAAAATACTAATGAATGTTGAATTAGTTAGTCATGTGCGGATTGAAAAATGTGTTTGTGTGCCCACCTCGTAAGGGGAATGGCTTCACGATATAATAATAATACCGTTCCATCACATAAATTTCATGCTAATGTAATAAATTTTCTCTATACAAGTAGCCCACGACATAATCTAATCTCCCTAACCCAAAAATCAATCATGATTTATTACTCTAATATTGTTTATTGCTGACGTGGAAATTTTTACGAATAATCATTGGATGACTAATGCGTATCCATTCTTAGGATACGTTGTAATAAAAATACTGTTTACTTGTTATTCTTGTATTTCTTATTTTTGTTGAAGTTACATTATCAGGATGTTACAGATTATCAGGATGTTACATACATACATATCTTCGCATTAGGTCCCTTACGGGGTAGGCAGGCAACACTGAGTGCCAAATATCTCTATCCTTACAGACTCCGCGTCACCTCTACATTCATCACTCTCTTCCTACGCCGGTTCCGGAGACTACTGACTCCCCCATCAGCCAGTAAGTGGCCCGCTGGATCAAGATAGGTGAGTCTTGGCCTCCCGCGGCACCTGCGTCCATCAACATCCATCATAACCAGGATATTGATGTTGATAATCGTGATGATACTGTGTACTGATTTTATGGCTCGTCATACATATCCTATATCTTTTATATATATCTACTTAAATTACTTAAGCTATCCTTATCTACGTAAATGATATGAATATTGAAAAATCCGCATAGCTTTACATTATATTAATAAAAACTCTCTCCACCTCCTCTGCTTAAAGTTACTGAACTACCTCTTCTGTCTAAAACTGCCTACCTCTGCGGGCTTTACAAGCACGATGTTACGTTATATTAATAAAAAAGTATTATACACTTCATGAGCATTCGACCTTGATACTGCCTCAACCGCGAAACGACCCAGCAAGCGCATCTAGGTACAATAGGCTTCTAGATTAGAGTGTGCCAGTAAATGTAGTTCTTCCAGCGGATGGTTGCGATTTACGTGTTTTGGCACGACGAACAGTCGGCCTTAGTTATGATTAGATAACACTAGTGTGACCTTGACGTGTACACCGCTGTATAAATCTATCAAAACTACCCTTGAGGTAACGCTGACATCTCTATTTCTTTTTAAATAGAAATAATTCTTTACAGAAAACAAAAAGTTGAATGAAGGATCGCGCGCGCGCGCACACAAGCGCACAGGCACGTGGACGCACGCATCTGTGCGCGTGCTTCCACTCGCGTAAGATAGTAAGCGCGGATATCAACGGTAGAAATTAGTGTACAGATGACAGTATTCCAAAGAACCTTGAACAGTAGTTTTACTGTAATTCAGAAAAATTTACATGTCTCAGTCTAACATGCTGATAATTATTAATAATGCGATTGAATACGCTTATGTTGTTTTTAGTATGACAGGAAATTATGCAATTTATAGAAATCCCTTTCGTACTGAGAAGATACTCATGTTTAACAGTGGATCCACAAAACAGTTTACGTGGATGATAATGTGATAACTCAAATTTTTTTTGACGAAAATAGCACTTTACATCCGCGGATTGAATCGTATTTTGGAAATCAAGTACCTATATGTGAACCCCATTTCCGATATGCGACTGGTTAAATTTTTTTGTAATATTATACTCGGTGTGTTAATACGGCAAAATATGGAAGTTGGATCGTATTAAGGAAAATAACGTTCTTGAACAACACTCCGACTTGGATCGGATTATACTCAATGCGTAGAAGATACCTCCTGAATTTTTATAGTTATTTACCTGTAAGATTCTTATATGAATTTCATGTTATAGATTGAATTATAAATCGCGAGTTGTGGCCGGTTGCGGCAAATACTGAATACGGCTTTTTCATTAACTAACGCCTGAACATAAGTCATGAGAAATGCAAAGTTCTGTACAAAATGCCTACATTTCAAACCGTAAGATTACATACCTATATTAACTCGGTGCTCGCTGCTTACCTCTTTAGGACCGTAGCGTGATATTACGACAAACTAAAACCCAACAGCTTCACTAATAATAATAACGCTTTTACTATACACCATACAGATAATTAAAAACACAAACAAGGAATAATAATGTTTACTATTTCAAATAACTAAAACATCGTTCCACGTTCGAACTTTGAATTTAAAAAGTACCACAGACAACAAAGAGGAAACACGTAGTTATAGAAAAGGAAGTGTCGTTTCAGATTTTCCAATTAGTTAGCCGTGTGATGGATCTAACGAACAATAGATAGACACTTGACTCACTTCGCTAGGAAACGAGGCGGCTCGCTTGACTCACTCGGCCGCGGCTTTTATTAGAAAATTGCCTCGCATCAACACTCGTGACTGTGAGACGATAGAGCGGGAGACGATGAGATCCTCGTGGATTATGTATCCGCCATATCTGCGCTGCATGTCAGACAACTAATACTTTAAAATTTAAGTATAGAAAAATTAATGTTCATTATTTTCTGGTAGAAATCTCTAGTATTGGCTCGGAGTCTGGGATTGTATCTGATGTACAGAAATTGGCTCACAATCTATTCCACAGTGGGACGTAAACGTAACCGGTGAAACGTCGAAGAGTATTATAGTCCTCTGTCTACCTCTTCGGGTCTAACAGGCGTGATCTTACTTTTTATAACGAAATAATTTTTTGATGTGATATTGAAAAATATTGTATCAGATTAATATTGGTAAAAAAAAATTTCTTGGGGGTAGTGCAAAAACAATGTCTTCTTTTAATAAAAGTATTACATAGTTTTTGTATTAAATTGCGGACGACATGCTTGTATATTTTCACTTAGATCAGTTAGATCCTAAGACCTGCGGTAAATATATCACGAGTATTATACGATACACTATAGAAAACAGGGTGTGTTCCAAGAAAGATAGTAAACGACTGCATGATGTATGCAAGCATGCGGTACGGATGCCGTAATATTTCTCACTTATGTCCCATTTGTATGGTAATGCCGCATAAACTGGCGTCGCAGGTCGCAGGCGGTTACGACTCATATACAGTTCTGTTACACATACACCAAATAGTTTTCAGACTTAAAATTTGCATCATTAATTTTCACTACTTACTTTATCAATAAAAATTCTACATATCTCTTAAGCAATGGGCGATATTCTGCTTTCATAACAAAGCGATAATGAAAATAATTATGAAATACTCCTTCAATATTAATTTATATGCCGCACACAATATATGTAATAAAATACGGCTTAGCTACATGCGGGCGACACGACCCGTAAATGATGCTCAAAGAGATATTCCAACACGACGTCATAATGGAGTCCTTGGTGGAGTAATTCATAAAGTATTACCGCATTTTAATATCGTATAACCCTTTAATGTATTGTGTAGGAGTAACCAGGCGAGCGCCGTCGCATCCAGCGCGGTGTCACTGCACTACCACAATGCGGGAGAATGCGGTTTTTTCGTAAACGGCGGACCTGTTTACGCGCGCACATATTTACTATAAAACTACACGCACACATGGATACAAAGCACACACACAGACGCCACTAGCAACGGGTTGCGAGACCGTGTTAGCCGACACCGAGGGTTGCGAAATTTACAACGAAAACTCTAACCTAACTATGTCGTATTTGCTCATTGCACTGAAATTCAATTCGCAAACATACCTAGATCACAATCCGCGGCTCACAACAATCAAAACTATCTGGTTAGCGAATAAACTGGTTCATTGACATTATATCTACCTATTGTTATAGAAAATTTGTTACACGATTCGCGCTAACATGATGCTTAATAGAAACGTACAACGTATTAACATCACGGTTGTAGTGCCCGAAAAGGTAGGTAGGGGAAGGTAGAACATTCCCACGTTTCACCAGTTACGTTTACGTCCCACTATGGAATAGGTGGTGAGCCTATTGCCATGCA
>DWDU01005109.1:0-10241 GCA_018245575.1 Jemadia suekentonmiller
GCGGGCGGCGAGCGCGGCGCGGGCGGCGGCGCGGGCGGCGCCGACGACGCGGGCGGCGGCGACGGCGGCAGCGGCGGCGTTCGGTTCAACTCCGACCTGGCGGACGAAAAAGATCATTTGCAGAAACTGAAATATTCAGCAGTAGTTAAGATTTATATGTAACACTTGTGAAGATGGTATTAGAGAACATCATTAACATTATGATAAATGCAACTGAACAAGAAGACCGCGACCATCGCGCGACTGGCGCGAGACACCTTGGGTAGTTATGGAAAACGGACAGAAAGAGCATTGATAGTGAATGCAAACTGTATGTTGAGGTAGATGTAGGAATATTAAATTTGTAACATCACAAAATTAAAAAGTTAAAAAATACCGAAGTAAAAATAGAAAATTTTTGCATTCATCCTTATTCCCCTGTTACGTGCAAGCTAATAAACAAATTTTAAGGATAATTCCCGAGGGTGATAATTTGTTACCCCACTTGAGATACAGGCTACTTTTTATGCTGAGCCAAATCTTCAATTACCACGGGTAACGCGCGACGCCGAGGTGAAAATTAGTGAAAACAATGAAACAAATGATAGACAACTATTAAGGCGCCTCAATAAATAAAATACCCCTAAGCCTAACCCTGGAAGTCCTGCCGCTTTATCGTTCACCCAGTTCCGTCTGACTACTTCTGAATATGGATTGATAGAGGTCTGAGTTTAACTTCAACCGCACCGCCTTCTCTATTCTTTCACAGAAATCCAACGACCGTTATCTAACGACCACAACTCGCATCGACTAACAGCATTCCCCGTGAGCTTCTAGCACAGCCTTCACACAGGTCACCGTCAGCAACGCGCCGCGTTGCGTCACGCTACGAACCGTTTCCAATACACAAGCCCGTCCGCGCCTGCGGGACGCTCACTACCCGACCGCAGAGGCCCGCGCGCGCGGATCGCGCGATCTGTGCGTTCGTCGGCCTAACCAATATAATCACGTCGGCAAACATGATTAAAACCGGCCGGCGCGTTTATTAAAATCGCAGATTGGTAACCGCGGGGCGAATGGGTGATACAAAGAGTTTATTGGGCTAATTATGTTTGCTCCCCGCCCCCGCCCCCGCCCCCGCCCCCGCACCCCGTCCGTCCACAACCCCCGAGTTGCAAGCGCGATGTGTTCACCGGTCGGCTTGTTTCTATTTGTCAGATCTTTGATTTTATTACAAGTCGTGTTAACAGTGGAATGCGTGTGGTGGTGAGCGAGAATTCTAATGCGTCAATCTCTGACGTACGTACAAAAAATCCTTTATAAAGAGACGGAAATTAAATAATATGTAATATGTAACTAACTCTCCGCTGAGCAGAGCTACTAGGGGGGGAGAAATAGTGTCAAATAATGACAAGGCTGTGCCTACTTCGGAATCAAAAGAGCATGTGCGTCTATTATAAAACATTGCAGACATTGTAGTATAAAACCATATAGTAGATACCTTAGTTAAGTAACTAGTGTCGAGTGTTGAATCTGAATGAGACAAAGCTCACACGGCTACTAAGCAATATGCCTTTAACACGTCGTCAGGGCTAGTAACCTAAGTGTCTGTAAAGCTTCTCCAACAAAAATCCAGTTACAGAGTGAAGCATAACAATATCTAATACTTATACAGATTGAAGCTAATTCTTATCTCGGTAAACGAAATCATTATATTCTTAAAAGACAGATTCACAAATGCAATACGCGACATATGTATGACGCGTATAACACGTACATGCCAGGGGTCGTGAAGCCGAGAGCCGCAGCTCGAGTAACGCTCGCGTTGGTGGCCGCCCGCTAGTAGCGAGCCGACAATGCGGCCAATTAAAATCCGTGATTGATTCGATTGTTTGCGCGCCGAGTGATTGACGTCGACCGAGCGCTGCTACCGTACCATCATATTGCTGGCGATATTTTGACTCTGTTCAAATATTATAAATGAAAAAGCTCTGTTTGTGTATTATTTATTAGTATCAGAATGATTGCCAGCCATTAATGACATCGTAACAATTGCAGAAATCTCCACTTAGTATTATGCTAATGCAGGGCTGTCGAACTCACGGCCCGCGGTCCGCGTGCGGCCCGACATGAACGTTTTACGGTTAAAAAAGTGTTTGTCAACGAAATTATCAAATGATCTTTTTTTTGGTCGTCGACTTTGTCAGAATGCAAAACATGTGTAAACTTTTCGGAGGACGGTAGCATTTGACCGTTTCATTTTGGTCGACTCAGCCGAAATACGGGGATTTGCGGCCCTCACGAGATCAAGCATTATTTATTTGGCCCAAGTTAACTTTTGAGTTTAACACCCCTGTACTGCACCAACTTCCGAGAAAATTATACAAAAATATGAACCTAACTAAACGTAAATGGGGTACTGTCATGGCGTCTGGTATAAATAAACGCCGCCCCGTACGTCGAACGTCGGCATGACACTAATACCATCCGGATTCATCCAATCGGACGTCCGGCCGCGATTGATCCGCGCGCCTCCTCCCGCGTGCGCCCGACGGATAATTGCCGGCGAGCGCGCCGCGGGTTCCACTAATTGGGCGAATTTTAATTACCGTCAAACACAAATAGTACGCATCACCGACCGCCGAGTGCCGTTATGAAAAAGTATATTTCGTGGAGCAGATTACTGTGGAGTTTTCCAAACATCAAAAATACAAAATTCTGCAGGAGCTTGAGACTTGTGCATCTAGACCATTTCACCTTGTATTGAATAATTATTAATTTGTTAACAGTAGATATATATCAAAACATTTTCAATACATACATAAATCCTCGAACAGACATAATCGATGTGCCTAATTATACACACACGAACAGAACGAGATACAAGATCAAAGAAACAACAAATTTGACAATCATTGATCAAATCACACGAGCGAACGGACAGTGCGGACAGACTCGAGGCGAATCAAAGCTGCTCGCGAGCGGCGGCCAGCACCGCCACGGAGCAAAACACATTAGAAAAATAACACAAACAAACGGGCAGGCGCGCCTTTCAAAATAACAAATAATAAACAAAAAATTGAAATTAAAAAAAAAACCGCGCTCCCGACCGCGCGGCTCCACTTGCCGATTGCGGGCGCTTTTAATTAAGGCAATTAGAAAGATGGAGCGGTGTTTGCGTAAAAATCTAAACAAGCCAGTGTCGCGCCGCGCCGCTGTCGATGTCCGCGCGCCGCAGTCGCCGGCTCATTTTTATTTAATCGGCCGCCAAAAAAAGCGGCAAAAACTAAATACAACATTCAAATATCCACCTGCACTTCTACCTTTAGTAGTCCCAATAACAGTATCGAGTGTCGAGTCCAAAACCACCAATAGGGGATTCTATGTATACTACTATTACTAATCGGAATCTGTATATGGTTTATAGTTCGTGATTGGCGAATACTATTAATTATTTTTAACGAAAGAAAGTAGAGTTTCATATAAAACATATAAACCGATACTAAATTTAAAGTATACATAAATAGATATATAAAGATATAAAATCAGTCCCGCTTATATTCACGGAAATAAGTAATAATGAACGCAGGAAATTACCAAGGTCTAAAAACAAAACATAAAAAACACAGAAACGTCACAAGCAACATCATTATCGTGAACACATTTAGCGTCCCACTGTTGGACAAGAGTCTGCTCACGGAGTAATAAGTACCTGTTTAGTTTGAAAACAACACTTTCAACTCTCATACAGGCAATAATTTCGATAATTTGCATCGTAACTTAAAAGAAGCGAAATCAAGAGCGGGAAAATATCGACATGTCGTCCGCAGCGCATCGGGGCGGAGCGCCACGCGTCGCCCGCGGGAGGGGGGCTCCTTCGCAAATAATAATATCGAAGTGATTGTCAACACACGCACCGATATCAACCCATTATTATTCTGTACTTCTTTACCATTGCCCCCCCCAACCCCCTCCCCAACTCCACCCTCCCACCGAACGGAGCAAGTCTCGTGAGAGGTCTTAAGTGTTTACTCAAATATCAGAGTCAAATTGAATGAGAGGTATTTTTTTTTTGGCGGTACGCACATACAAATATTTCCCTGACACTGATTGCTTACGCTCGAAAGTCCTTTATTTATTCTGATGTTTACATGATTCGTGCGCCATTTTTCGTGTTTTCACTTTAGATTTATATACATAACTAGCTGTGCTCGCGACTTCGTCCGCATGGTAATTCTAAAATGAAAGTGGTTACTTATTCATTATATCAGCTATCTGCCAGTGAAAATCACGTCAAAATCGGTCTAGCCGTTCCAGAGATTAGCCGGAACAAACAGACAGATGGACGGACAGACAGACAAAAATAGTAAAAAAAGTTATTTCGGTATATGTACCGTGTATACATACATATGTATTTAATAAAAAGCGATTATTTCAATATTACAAACAGACACTCCAATTTTATTTATCTGTATAGATTAAACGTCATGAAAATTATATTAAACGTAAATCGTAAGGAAGCGAAAGAAGTTTTACCAGGGCTATAAATGGCAACGTACAGCGTCTGCCTACCCCCATCTGTATTAGACGTGACGTCACTATCGCGGGTCGCCGCGACCATTACTCAATTGGCTACAAATACTTCATCATATTTCTACGTCACTACTAGAGCAACTTTAAATTCAAACTTAAAAAAACACGAAGAGATCTTTTAATCAATTAAATATCGAGACTTTAAACTTCGACAAGAAATGAAATTGAAAAAACGACAAAAATAACAAAAGACAAAGCCCGCGATACGAATATCTAAAAATGAGGGTAGTTATTAAATCGAAGCGAAATTCCAATGAGTCGACGACATAGCGACGTGGAAGACATTTGTGCAAAGGAACCGCACCGAGGCAAGAGAGAGATATGTATATAATACTATATAAAGAAAGAAAGAGATGGAGATATTGAAACAAAAGTATGAATTTTAAACGTTTAATCGCCAGATGAGGTATCCGAAGTCCACAACCGTGAGTGAGAGCTAACAGGGCTGCTTCACTTGAAGCGGTTGTACATAAGGGTCCTTCCACACCGGCGCGACCGAAACAGACACTGGTGGAGTATGACTCTACCCACCGTCCACCCTTTTATTGTCCCACTGTTGGACACAGCTCGACGACATAGTCTATCGCGCCGGCCACGTGCGGGTCGGCAGGCTTCGCACGCCCTAGACTACTTTACATTACACGAGGTTAAAGCAAACTAAGTGACAACTAAGCATATTTTTTTTGGATGATATGGAGGCTTAGGGCCGGTTGTTTCAAACGATGTTTAACGACCGTTAAATTAGGAAACGGATTAATTAAATTATAAATAATAAACGATAAATTATAAACGCATAAAAAACGGTTATGAAGTACTATCGCCAAAGGAGAGTGCATTATAATGTTCAACGTTTATCTCAGCTACTCGAGGATAAAACAACGTTAACTAAAGTCAAGCATGTGTCATTAGCGTAACAGAACACAACCAACTTGGACGCGAGCGGTGTGGACGTAGCTTAACAAAGTTCTTATAACCGACGCGCCTTCGATAGCTTTGCGGAGATTAAATTTGAAAGTATATTATGCATGGACTTCAGGTTTGTACAAAAAATCAGACGCAGTCATAGCCCTTGGGAGGTTTCGATATCAAAATATTGAATGAATAAATGGATGGGACGAACGAACGAAACTATGAACGGACAATCGAAAGAGTGAATGAACAATTTATACAACGTAAACAATTCAAAATAATGGCAAAAAACAACGAAACAAGTAACGAGCCCTAACATATAACAACATAATAATACAAAGCAGTAATAAATTATTGTATGACGTCATCAGCAAAATGAATAATCTCACTACGACGCAACAATTATATTCAAAGTGAACGAGAAATCGATAAGAGACTAGGTAAAGCAGTGAATCATACTTATCATATTTTTAAATAAAAATGTAGTCATGTCGTCACGTCAAGTCTAAAGTACAGAAGAATTGAAAAACTCTGGGAAGATATAAAATCAAATATATTTTCTGAACGATTCGTGTGAGAATTTCAGGATATTTCATGGTTCCGTACGATAAATATTTTCAATGTAATCGATTTTGTACAAAAACAAATTTGAGTTCATTTCCAACTTTTTAAAGCTACGAACTATTTTAAGTACTCGTTAAACGATTAACAGCTCCTCGTCACCAGTGGCCAATGCGTCCCCTCCAAAAGTATTGTGACGCAGCATCTGTGCTGTGAAGCGGCCTTGGCAGGGAAGCAGTATTAAAAGTGCGACAATTGCATTGTTTGGTGAACAGTAAGTGTAGGTGTCGATTATCTTACTGGCCACCACCGTCGTTTCAACCTCGCCGCCTTACCCCACAGGGGCAGTAGAGTCTTAGAGGGTAGACTTTACAGACGCAAAAGTTACTTTAATTGTATATTTTAACATTTTTCCGTTATAATCATATTTGCAAACCGCTTAAGTTATTACTCAGTCACCACGCCACGTCACTTATAGTGAAGACAGATATCACCGAATGCCAATGATCTCCATCCTCGCAGACTTGTCGCGTTTCGTCTACACTACAATCGTCAAGTCGGTCAAGACAAATGACACTTCGTCTCCTTATAAAATACAAACAGAATGAAAGATACCAAAATAATTTTCCCATGTAATATCAAAATTCTAATTCTGAGGGCTCCCTCCGCGCGGCCGCCCTATTGACTCGGCTAATTAATAAGCCCGGGCGCGAGGCTCCGGTGTCGGCGTTACGCCCTCATCCCTCCTCCAGCTATAGGTAACGTGGCTTACGTCGTGGAGACGGTCACGTTACATTAGTATGTGATATATTAAATTAAAATGCTCGCCTGATGGTCGAGTTGCAGCGCGACCTCTGATCGAAAGGTGCTGGGTTCAAATCCCGGGCGGGTACAATTATTTTTTTTAATTTACATTTTTTAGTTTTCAGTAAAACAAAGGTTATTATTATGCAGTTTTGTACTGCTTTCAGTTCTAAGTTCAAATTTATCACGCCGTATTGCGTTAGAAGAGAGCTAAAGAAGAAATTAAAATTTTATTCCTGAATAATAAGAAACTACTTCTTTATCAACTCTTTTACGGCCCCAGTCGTACACTACCACACTGGCCAATAATGGTTAAGCTACACTGACCGATTTGTGACAAATTAATTATGTAGCAGATTGTGTGATCAACATGTTTAACAAAGAATGATGTTGATCTTCTTGAACGACTGCCATCAACTAAGGTTGTCATATTTACGTCTTCACGGCGCGGTTCCGTAGTCTACTTAAAATATTTTCTCCAAAAGCGAAAAATATACATTATTTCAATGATAAAAAAAAAACTGTTCTGTAAAATTGAGTATAACTGTAAAATTGATTTTCAATCAAGTTAATTATTTTTAAAATTTTTGTTAATTATTTCTAAAGTTTTTAAATAAATGTTTTTAAATAAAATCTCTTCAAATCACTCCAAGAAACATTGGCGAAGTGACACGCTAACGCCATCTAGCGGGTAAGTTTTAATCACAATCTTCAGTTGGATAGTGAAACAGACCCGCCCTCTAACGACCCCTTTCATTATTAAAAAGAATAATGAAAATAAGAGAATAGCACAAGAAAGCTTAACTAACTTCACAGTTAACAGATGGCGCTGTTACAAAAATGATCGAACCTAGTGAATGCTAGATGGGATAACAAAAAATAAACATCGGCCCTGTTTCTAGTCACGGTGTCATGTAGGAACGCTAAATTCCTTCCTAGTATTATTATTACATAAGCTTGTCCTATGCACCCAGTCCACGCGGACGGCTTTGCTGGTATTCTTCTGGGGACGAAGCTACACGTTCCGAGCTGACCCCTAAGCACAAGTAGGTCCTGGGCTTGGGATTCCAACTGCGAACCGTAGCGCCTCTTACATCAACCGTGAGGCTTGTGGGCGTAAATGAGGCTCCTTGGGGAATGACTCGAGTTATTGCAATATAGTTTCTCTGATACTGTCAATCGATTTTTGACAAGCATTTGCTCTGCAGGTGGTAACGTGGCTTTGGGAATTTAATGTTTTATTTTTAATTATTAATTTTTAACATAGCAGTAAATTATATTTAAAAAAAAACGTAACATAACGCCTGTAATCCCCGAAGAGGTAGGCAGAGGATTGTAGAACATTCCCGCGTTTCACCAGTTACGTTTACGTCCCACTATGGAATAGGTGGTGAGCCTATTGCCATACACCGGGCACATATCCAAACTCCGAGACACTACTAGAAAATCTAAATTAGAAAAATTTAATAGTGTCCGACACGGGAATTGAACCCAGGACCTCCCGATTGGCAGTCCCACTTGCATCCAGAGCTGTTGAGGCGTTTTGGGAGGAGCAACAGAAATATTTTTTTCTTAAAGAAATTCCAGGTTTAGATAAAGGACGGAGCAAATGTATTGACCTGTGAGGAGAATACGTTAAAAATAAAAATATTTTTAATCCATAACAGTTGTTTGACATCGCTTATTTTATTACTTTTGGACTACACCCATATATGATATCATTGTATTTATCATTCATATTTTTTTTATCATAATTCAAGCACTGCAAAATTCGGTATGATTCTGCGTATTCAAAAATAATATTATGTTCACTTTTTGTAGTGCGTATGTTGAAATAAAAAAATAACAATATGAATAGGAATTAAATTATAATAATCAGAGATCGATTTACATGCGAATTATTCTGCTTACAAGGTCCACTGACTATAATACATTGACGTCAGCACCACATAATGTATTCGATAAATTAGAGAAAATGTATATTGAAACTTAAAACACTTCCTGCCGACTACAAGACAATGACGAATCTATTGCATATTTCATTAGGGTAATCAAACACTATTCTTAATATTTTAATGAGCTTGTCGTCTGGCTTTAGTAATAGGTTTACTACGTTAGTTTTATGTTTTTTTTATGTATTAATTATTAAACGCGTATGTAATATATTATTTCGTCACGCTATGTCCATTACGAAGCAGACAATGAGCACCGAGTGCCAAACATACATCTATACTCTATACACCCATGTGTACTCATCATCGCACAAATAGGCCAAATTAAATATAAACGCTATTATATACAGACAAAAACTATTGTTTATCTCACTTGGAAAGATACATGTAATTTACGTAAACGCAATAAGTGTAATACACGCGACGGCCTTGTTGCTTCAAAAATATTTTTCCAAGCGAAACAAAAGACACATACAAGATCATCACTGATATTTACTGTACATTTACATCTGTACTATTGTACACTTAAAACATTTAACAAAAAGATGGAGGAATAAAGACGCAAGTTGAAAAGAAATGGAAAAGATGAATAATAAATGTCAACATCAGCAATCCTTTTTAGAGTGACTGTGTGAGTTGGCTCGCAGCGAGAGGAGTTTACGCCCTAGTCTGTCACGCTACACGAATACCAGACGTGAGGGATGAGGGGGCCCCCGAGCGCTGAGCTGTGACGTGTGCAGAGTGCCCCACGGTGTTCCCTTCACTGTTACGAATTATATTTCATCTTAAAATGGAAGTACACAATTTTGTATAGAGCGGTGCGTGCCAACATTTGCACCCAAGACCCATAAAGTGATAGGGCATAGCCTAAAGCTAAGCGAATAGATACACACTTTGAAAACATTCCAAGATACAGCGTATACGAGGTATAGAATAATAAAATTAAGGGTGGCACAGAGTACAGAACCGATAGTGCAAAAATATTTCCATGAAGACGAGTCCAGAGCTACTTGAGTTTTGCTCTAAGTTATGAGTGCGGGCGTGTTTTACAGGGGGGTAACTTGAACTAGAGCATGTTTCCACCTCGAGCGAAAAGAACGGGTACAAATAGCAACATTAAGTAGGAATACCTCCAACACTACTTTTCCCCTCAAGTTTCGAAAAAAATATAATCAAAAGTAAGATAAATAATAAGGAAAACTGAGGATAATCATAAATGTAAAGGATTACTCAGATGACTTCCGACTCATTGAGATGCTTGTTTATAAATAAAAATTTACCGAGTGTTGACATACGGCAGCTCGTCTAATTGTAACACCACGGGACGGTTCGAACACCGCTGCATCCGACAACACATACATATATAAAAGTGTCTTACGAGGAGGGACACATAAACAGATTCAAAATTATCACCTTCCACTCCCTCGTCGGTCCCGTGGCTGC
>DWDU01005110.1:0-10241 GCA_018245575.1 Jemadia suekentonmiller
GTGGCGGCGGCGGGCGCGCGGGCGGCGCGTGCTCAGCGAGCAGGTGCGCGCGGAGGGCGCGCGGGCCGCGGAAGCGCCGCGCGCACAGCGGGCACGGCTCGGCGGGCGCCGCGGTGGCGGGCGCCGGCGGCGCGGGGATGCCGTGCGTGTTGTGTTTGTGCACGCGCAAGAAATATTTACTGCACAACTCCTTGTGACAGATGTCGCACGTCACTCCGCCCAGCTGGGTTCCGCTCTCCAACGAAATGCCATGCATGCGCTGCATGTGGGTGCGCATGAAGTACTTGTTGCACAGCTCCTTATTGCATATTTCACAGAAACTCGACCCGGCGCCGCCCGAACGTCGCTCATCTTGCGGCGGCGGGGAAGTGGAAGGCGGCCGCGGAGCCTCCGGAGGCTCCTCGGCGAGCCGCTCCGCCGCGAGCTCGTTCAATTGCGATATCATAGTTTGTAACTTTCTGAGCTCCTCGCTCGCGGACCCGGGAGAGGCCGCTCCGCGCTCCTCCATGATTAAATTGAGCGGACTGGTCTGTCCCTCGCGCAGGGCCGCCTCGAAGTCGTCTCGATCGTCGTCTCGTTCCCGTTTCACTTCCGTGGCCTCCTCGCCGTCGAAGGGAGGCGGTAGAGACAAGGAGCGCGGGGGGGTGTCGGTCGGGGGGGTGATCGGCGGCGGAAGCACGCCCGGCGGCGTGGCCGACGGGGGCGAGCGGTCGGCTGCGGGCGAACGATAAGGTGGTACGCCGTGACGTCTCTCGCGATGGGTGCGAAGAAAATATTTATTGCAATACTCCTTACAACATATTTCGCAAAACGCTTCGGGGTTGGTGACGCCCAACCGCCGCAGCACGTCGGGCTGGAAGGCGGCGTCGCGCGCGCGGCGCGCCGAGTCGGGCGACAGGCGGCGCGGGGTGCCGCCCGAGTCGTCGTCGGACGCGCGGCGCGGCGGCGACGGCGGCGGCGGCTGCGGGAGCCCCGGCGGGTGAGGTTGCGGCTCTCCGTCGTAAATGCCGTGCTTGTTCGCCCGATGGGTCTTGAGGAAGTACTTGTTGCAGAACTCCTTGCAGCACAGATCGCAGTAGGCCTCCGGGTTGAAGATGCGCGGCGGGTCGTGTCGCGGCAAGAGGCGGAAGGCGGCGAGGGGGTCGAAGGTGGGCAGGGCGAGCTCCCCGAAGGCGAGCGCGCTCTTGTAGATGTCGGCCATCTTGGCGTGCAGGTCGAGCGGCGGGGGCTGCGCGCGCGCCGGCGCCGCCTGCTTGCGCCGCTTGCGGCCCGGACTGCCGCCGCCCTCGTCCACGGAGCCGCCGCCGCACTCGCGCTTCACCGCCGGCGCCACCGACATCGCGTCACCGCCGCATCTGCAAACGACACGTGTCGGAGTTAATCAGAGACATGTTCTCCAACAGGTTTACAGTGAACAAAGGCTGTAGTGAACATTCGCTCGACCGTTCTAATATTTCTTATTAAATATAATCAACTCTTATTCTCTAACTATATTATGGTGTGGACGTCTTATTCGCTCATAACAAGTATTATCATTACATTAACAAAATATATACCCATACAATCGATCAAACATTTGAAACAAAATGTACTATGCCTGTTTATATGTAATATAAAACTAGCATTAGCGATATAGGTAACGCAGATTTATTTTGAATATGGTTTCATTACTTTAAAGGCACACTACGTGAAGTAATGAGAGTTGTAGTAAAAGAAAAGACACAATTTACCGATGTTCAGAACGAGTAAATAGATATATGTACCTTGTACATACGAGTAGTATGACAAATGTCACAAATATAAGTACTCGTGGGTAGTCGCGGCTGAGCGTTGCACGACATTTAATACTTTGTCACTACTTGCAATAAATGGAACGTGTTGGTTATTTTCATCAGCTTTCTGCAGTCCACTGCTGGACGCAGACACCCTAACGGGTAATGTCCATAATCCCGACGCTGGGCATTCGGGTTAGGGATCGCAGAGCGCAGCCTCTCGCACCGCCTACGCTGCTGCCCGTAGTCGCATAGGGTTTAGTCGCCTCTTACGACACCCTGTATTATGGCACGGGATCGGGAAATGTACTCTTACTCCGCCCCGACACGAAAAAACAGTTAATAAGAAAAACTATTTTATTTGATATCATTCCTAATTTTTTATAATGATCCCTTAGAATGCTGTTTCTACACTAATGTTTCCTTTCAAGTATGATAACCCGCAATATTTAATAAGTTCATTATTCAAAAAATATTTCTAGTCAAATACAGGTTGAACATAACACCGAAAGTATCTTACATGATTCCTATCAGAAATAACATTAACCGTCATTGACTTAATTAAAATTTACGCACAAGTAGTTATAAAAAAAACTGTTGTCGTTAAAATCAGTTAAATACACAAGTTTTTTATACTGAACAATAACAATAATGAGGTTCTTAATACCTGTCATTAATAGCAAAATTATCTTCCATTTCCGCACACGACGTTCACAATCGAGTCCTTGTTACCATTATCTATCACTATCATAAACTTGTCATGAACCTTTCAAAAATCAACTTTAGAACACATCACTGAGCCAATCAGAACACATGTAAATCAACAAATCAAATTATAGATCGCGTAATTTTCCGTTATTTTTTCAACTTCTGTCCGGCACGTGCTGCCGCCTGCGCGTGCGCTCAAAACTAGTGTGTTTTAGGTAAAAATGTATAGATGTAATTTTTTTTGTAGAAAACAGCAAAAATCTCACCCCACCCGGTCACCCCTCAAACGTCGATTATTTCTATGGGGCCGGTGCATTACGGATAAGGGTGGGTCTACATGCACCCATGTATGAGTTTAGTATATTTGAACTGCAACAGATTTCTTAATATTTTAAACAGAAAATCTTAATTTTTTTTTAATCTGTTACAACTGCTCATGTATTATTGAATTTCTTGAATTTAGTACATTTATTTGTATACTCATACAAAGTCATCACGGCTTCCGAATAAGATGTTGTTTTATTTTAACAAAATGCCAAACAAATGAACTATAAAAATGTGACTATACGTCGCTATAAAATATAAATAATACACAAGTATTTAGTTATGCAGGTATAACGATAAATTACTTTAAATTTAACAAATTCTCATATAGTTATAATAGTTATGATTCCCTCCAATTGCCAAAGTAAATATTCGGCGCGTTTCACACAGCACAAAATTCTAGCGAAAAATACATTAATTGCAATCGACCCTATGTAAGCCGACCCTTACATCAAACAATACACTATGCTTTCCGAAAATTTGGAAACACTATCGAAAGGGCGCGTTCAGCTCAGCAAACACACCCATCTCTGTCTAGCCCGTGCGCACGATGCGGCCATCTCACTCGTATATCAATATTTCAATCTCTCTGTCTAGATATCGCTATCTCCCTCACACAATTATGATTAAGAGTAATGGGGGCAATAAATTTAAGTTCAACTTGCTTCGGAATATGTATTATTTTTACGTATTTTTAAGGGAAATATTAGAAAAGTTCGGCGTTGTTTTATTTTTGGGTATAATATGAACGTAAGTACTTGTTTTCTTCTCGCCAATGTTTTCGCCGTTTACTAAGAGTGAAAAGTTCGCGCACCCTCAAATACACGTTTAATTAAAAGTTTAAAGCTAATAATAATCATCATAAATTTCAATAGCACGCCATGTCTGTGCTGGAGCTGGCGTGATGATGATGATACGTAATAAAACTTAAATACCGAATTAATAATATTATGTACTTTACTAACTACGTAATAAAACTATGTTCTATAAATCTATCCATCAGTCTGTGGAAGTCCAGTGTCGGTCTGTCCACTGTCCATTTGTATATTTGCCATGTGACGATTATTACCAATTGACTGCCTCATTGTTTTAGTGCTTGCGAGCGCGACTCCCTATCGAGAGGTCCTGGATTTGAACCCCAGGTCAGACTGTTTGATTTTTTTTAGATTTTCTATTAGTGACTCGGAGTATGTGTCCGGTGTACGGCAATAGACTGATCACCTGTTCCATAGGGCGACGTAAACGTAACTGGTGAAACGTGGGAGTGTACTACACTTCTCTGTCTATCTCTGCGCGGATTACGGCCGCGATGTTACGTTTTTTCTTGAATATACGATAGTGTACAATAATGACAGTAATGCCAGTACATACTGTTTTCCCTCTATTTAAGACATAACGACGCGATGCAACAATACAAGGATGCTTGTACTTGTCGCCGTCGCTCCGGCGCGCGACTGGGAGGTTCAGGAAAGGTCTGACATTTGGGCGCCGGACATAAATGTCGAAGGGTTGGAACTTTGTGTGTCAACAGTTTTTACCTTCATGCTCGTTATTATTAACGTAACATCACGCCTGTAATTCCCGATGAGATAGGCAGAGGCGTGCAATGCTCCCACGTGCGTTTCACCAGTTACGTTTACTTTATATGCACTATGGAACAGGGGGTGAGTCTACTGCGAACCGCACAAGAAAGGCTAAAGAAGAAAAATTTTAGAGTTGCCGACCCGGGATTTGAAGCCACGACCGATCGAGCGGCATTCGCGCCTGCAGCCACGCGACCGACGAGGCAGTCGGTATGAAGTACCTTAATGTATTGTAGGAGAAGCGAGCAAGAAGCAGGTCATGTCTGTAAGGTTTGATTTATTCAGCATTCGGTGCTTTTGTCTACCACGTAAGGAACTTAGCGTGACGTTATAATGTTTCTCGATAATCCAAATGTTTTGCGTTAATCATGATGATGAACCCAAAACATCCATGAGGGTCACCCCTAAAATCGCAATTTTCCAGAATAATACTTCAACTATATCTCGTATCCTACATAAAATTAAAAGGTTTCGTTTTTAAAACCATATTTTATATCAATCCTTGTTGATAGACATAAATATAGCAAACAAATAAGCAGGGATACATTTAAGGCATTTAAAGAGTTTTCGGTCTGGGGTTCAATACCTTATACGTTCGTCTTATCGTACAGTACAATAAATATGTGTGATTATACTACAGGATTTTTCAAATTTATATTTTCTAGTAGTGACTCGGAGTCTGGATATGTGCTCGGTGGATGGCAATAGGCTCACCACATATTCCATAGTGGGACGAAACGTAACTGGTAAAACGTAGGAATGTACTACACTCCCACGTTTTACCTGTTAGGGATTATAGGCGTAATGTTACTTTTATGCTCTGTTAGCCGTGTGACATGTAGCATGACGTTTTGCCCAGCGCGGTCACCTGTGGCCTCAGCCCTTCATTCTGCGAGGAGACCCGTGCCCAGCTGTGGGGCGACAAAAGTGTAGATGATGGTACTTCATGAAATTTATTTTTATGAGAAGCAACCCACCCATGTAGTTTCGTAATTAATTTGCAAATCATGGAGCATAGTGAAGGACTGTACATGTTCAAATATACTTACGTACCATACGTACATCCTCACTCCATAGACATACGCGGACAGATTAACATTCCGCTGTATTACGCAACCCGCAAAACTTCCATCGAACGTGACGCGATGCTCTGAATCATCCGTTGCTCCAAATTTTTCAAGAGCCCCATATTTTTATGGTGCAGTCGTTAACTTTGAAATATCGGGCGAGGGTGGTGGCGGGTGGTGGGCAAATAAAATAAAAATAAAGGTCGATTACTCCCGCCATTTTATAATGGCCGCCGGAATGACATGCGGGCGCCGCGGCGGCGAGCGGTGCGTGGAGCCGTCGTCTGATTATGTAATACCATAGACAAATATCTAATATTTTCCCGCTCGATTTATGCCGACTGTGTTTTAACAATTGTCTATGCGTTGCTTTGTTGTTGGTTCCGTTGTTTTCTTGCTGTCGTGTGGGTTTTGTGGGTGGGGATGATCAATTGACAATTATTGTAAGTTAACAATGATTATAATTATTTAAACAGGAATGTTGAGTCGTAAATACAAATAATTAAATCAATTTCACTCACTTTTATTTGCCTTTTCAATATTGATCCGACATTAGGCTGTTATGCCACATATGTACCTTTCCTACAGCCTTATGTATTCAATAATATATACATATAATACAATTAATTTTATCTAGTCTCGGTTAGGAGTACTTTAAAATATGAATATAACTGCCATTTAACTGTTGTGTTATTAATGCGGTTAGCGTTAGATATTTTGGGTTATAAACTTTTCTTATTTAAACTTTGACCTCTCATTAATATTTCTCTTTTTATTTATGAATATCATATTGTACGTACATAAATAAAACATCCAATAATTCGTCCTCATAAAACATAAATGTATTCATAAAAACAAATTTAACATAGCGCCCACTCCATGGCGCCGCTGTTCGTCACCGCGTGTTTATTTTCAATCAGCGGGCGGGAGTCGAACCCGCGACCGCCACCGGGCTCCGCCAGGTGCTCGGACATCTTTACACATAATTGACACCTCCATGCGATGGATTAGTGGTGACAATTGTACTTGGTGACCATTACATGTCAGTTATCAGTCAGCCCTTGTTGCTTAGTGGCGCTCATGAATCAAAAACATCAGAAATAAATAATACATTAACATCGCAATTCTCTAATATGTTATTTGAGCTGTGTTAAGTCTGCAAAACCGCATTTGGCCAGCGTGGCCGACTGGGGTGTTAGCAGTTCTCATTCTGTGAGAAAACTCGCACCTAACAGTAGAAATATAAAAGTATTACGTTGGTGATGTCAGCGACTTAGAAATGTCGAGTCTCATAGAATATACTCTCTTATACAAAATTGTTCCAGAATCCTTACCATCTTTCGGAAGGCATTCTAATCAATCAATTACAGTTGTTAACATTAGAGAAACGTAATATCACGCCTGTAATCCCTGAAGAGGTAGGCACAGTAATGTAGTACACTCCAATTAGGTATTAGTAATTATTTTTTCAGATTTTTTCCAAGCATGCAAGCCTTTAAATAAGACGTGTCGAACGCACCTTGTACCTTCAACGCCCTTGGTTCACGCCCTTATTTACCAGCACCTCCGAGCCCAGCTAGACCTTGGCTGGGACGTTACAACATTCATGCGTATTGGCACCACAAAAAACTTTACGACGCCAGTGCCTACTGGTCGTCGTTTTAATTAATATCACAATTATTGTTTTGGGGTTTGCCTATTACTGTTCGTGGACCACCGTTCTAAGTTTTATTATGTATTGCTATTATTAACGACTAATTAATTTAACTAATGTGTATATGTAGTATGTGTATATGTAATATGTGTATATGTAATATGTGTATATGTAATATGTGTATATGTAATATGTATAGAAGAAAATAAATATTTATTTGATTTTAAAATGTGATTTTCTATAGTCGATAAGTGTGGGTCCGTTCGCGCTGTACCCTAAAAAATTCACATTAACTCTTTCATTCCTTATTTCTTTAGGGGTTGATTTAAAGATGTACCTAAAGAGTAGCCCGCGCCCGCTCCCGGGGCTCCAGCTATCTGCATACCAAATACAAACTCGTTTTTGATATAAAAATATAGGAAACAGAATTTTATTTCACACTTATGTAAAATGTGTTAATATTAACAAATTCTCAATAATTAACATTTATGCTAAATTTTTTTGCTAGCATCAACAATAAATCTATTTTTGCATACGTACGTAATATCATGCCCGTAATCCCCGAAGAGATAGGCAAGGGAGTGTAGTACAAACTTGCAAAGTTTGGAAGTTATATAAATGAGATAGAAAAAAACTTTTAATAATAATAACAAGTATTGTTTCAATGAATTACATTAATCTACGATTTATATTAATAGTAACTTATAAATTTAGCTCTAAGGTTTACACAAATAGACATTATTACTTCCTAAACAATAACTTATAGTAAGTTCCTAGAATTTTATAATCTCACATTTATTAATATAAAAAGCTTTGCGTACTTAGATTTTATCTCACTTACTTTATGTAGGAAGAAACCTTACATGCATACATTCCTACGAACTTAAAAATTATCGGAAGTGCTGTCAAATTATTTCGAAATAGGAACTCACTATCCAATCCAAAATGGCGTCCGTGAAGCATTTCCTTACCGTATTATTATCCGCGATAAAAGTAATCGATGGTCGATTTGGTACATTTTTAATTTTAGCTTATCAGCAACATTATCTTAAACTGCGGCGGGCAGGCAGATAAAAATAAAAAATATGTATTTACCACCACGCAAAATCAATACGCAAAGTACTCGGCGTGGCCTCATTCGAACTCGTCTATGGCGAACCATAGACAATGCAAAATTTTTTCGAACCATTTAAAAAGCAAATAGAACATGCTTATGAAAAGAAATATCTTTAATTCCATTTAATCGGCAGTAATAATAATTTAAATATGGCTAACGGGGGAGTCAGAAGTCTTCTATAGTGACGAGTATACTACGAGCACGTCAGCTCTGTAAGAATCTAGATATTTCTTTCAGTATACCCCGTATAGAAGCTGGCGTGTTTGTATAATAATAATATACATCTTGCTTTCACTATCAGTAAATTAATTTATAGCGGAAGATAATTATGTTCGAGCATTTGTTCACTGTAATGTGTTCCATTCAAGGAAATTGATGAAGGCTGGAATACTCCAAAATGTTGATCTAGCTTTCACACATTACAATCGGTACACGTCTCAAAACAAATATTATAGAATAACTGGATCCCCAATCCGCATGCCCAGTGTGTGGGATTATGGACATAACCCCTCAGGGGAGGCCTATGCCCAGCAGTGGACTGCAATAGACTGATGATGATGAGGATAGTTTACTTCGATATTTTTATACTGCGGCGTCGCCAATCAAGTACAAATCAAAAAACAAAATCGCGGTCAATTATTGTAATGTTGACCGTTTTCAGACACGAATAGATACAGACGTTGAATAAAATATTGAGCATTATATTTCAACTGGTATTAAACGTCATTCCAGTGCAAAGACTGTATACCACAGAGTAGATATAAGAAAGTACCGTAACACCACGCCTGTAATCCCCGAAGAGGTAGGCAGAGAAGTGTAGTACACTTCCACGTTTCATCAGTTACGTTTACATCCCACTACGGAATAGGTGATGAGCCTATTGCCATACAACGGGCACATGTCCAGACTCCGAGCCACTTCTAGAAAATCTAAGTTAGAAAACTCGAATAGCGCCCGATCTGTGATTTGAAGACGGCCAACGAGTCACTCATATGTATTTAGAAATGAATATACCTGGTTTATCAGCTGTCTGGTTGTCAGCACGAGCTCCATCCAGATCGTGATCAGATGGCCGCAGACGCGTGGTTCTAAGGCATTATTATTGGGGCACAAGCCGCCTGTGAAAGTTTTCATCAATCACGTAAATGTTTTCTTAGCCACGTTACTAATGCTCTAATATGTAGAGTTTCCAAAAAAAAATTAAATTATAATAACAACCGTGCTCCAGATTGGATCCAAGCGATAAATTGTTCTCAGCATTGAAAAATCGATTCAACTTTTAAATGGTGTATAATTTTCTGCTGAGTGTGCGCTGCCCCTTATTAAGGGCTCTACTGGCCCGCGAATGATGAATTATGACAATATTCAAGGAATATCTATATTTTTTTTTAAATACGTAACAAGATCTACGTGCGGTCTGATGTTAAGTGGTCGATGAAACCTACTGACATTTACATTCAATTTTATTGATCATATAGTCACGCAGAATTCCTAATGGGGTAGACAGACAGGCCCGAGTAGGACAAATATATGAATCTTTCTTCTTCTTTACCACTTTTACACCACTTTTTATATAAGGAAGACAAAAAGTCCTTGCATTGTTTCTTCTTGCGTTGGTATTGCTGAGGACATTTTGGTATATCTATAAATTAATATGAACCTTGTGTCTTATTCGCGTTAATGAAGAAAAGCGAAGACACCTGTCATTTTAGCTACGTCAAGTGTAAGAGCTATGTAATGCGTAGTGCCTTATGTTATGCTAAAAGACCTAAGTTAATCAGTACGAGACTTTAAAAAATGATATCAAAATACATCAACAACAATTATGTCGACACCACATAAAGCGAAACATGAGTCAGTACAATTAATCGATATTTATTTCGGACATCTCTTACGTCGGTCGGGAATCAAACGTGGAACGCTGACAGGGTAACCGCGCAATTCACGACACAGCTACATACATGTATAAATTTTAAAAGTTGACAATTCACAAAAAAAGTCGCTAACGAGAAGATG
>DWDU01005111.1:0-10241 GCA_018245575.1 Jemadia suekentonmiller
GTGCCCGACCCGGGAATCGAACCCGGGACCTCCCGATCGGCAGTCGCACTTGCAACCAACACGACCAACGAGGCAGTGTTTGTTTTTTCCATGTTTTGTTTTAATTGATATTTAATTAATTCGTTGAGTTTAGTGATGCTAAGGATAATTATTGGTTATTGTTATTCGAGTAACCTTCTGTAAGACCTAGGTATATTAACTAGTTAGTTAAAATACGTCTTCCATTGTTTAGTGACCCTGATTTGTAAGCCGAAGGTTGTGGGTTTGATTTCCATCCAGGACAAGTATTAATTTAATGAGCATTTTAATGAGCATATTTTTACTCTATCTGGATATAATATCATGTATCAAGAATTATGTATGTGGTTTGTCAGCTATCTGGTGATCGTAGAGAAATCTCTGCCTTGGATGAGATGTTGCCACCATGTGTAACGTGTCCCAAGGTATTATATAAAATTTAGAGAATAATATTTTTTTAGTATGTGCCTCGTTGTTCAAGTGGTTGCAAGGGCGACTGTTGATTGAAACGTCCTGGCTTCGAATCCCGGGTTGGTACAATTTGAATTTTCTATCTGATAGAATTTAACTTAGGTTTTCTAGTTAAAATTTTTATTAGAGGCACGGAGTTAGAATTTTCTCCTGGTTGCATGGCTGGGCCCCTAGTCCATAGACGTAACTAATAATCCGTAAAGGTCACCTGCAAAACGTGGGTGTGTATTACAACTCTCTCCCTACCTATTCTAGATTACAGGCGTGATGTTACGTTTGTTACCTTTGAATGTGACGACAACATTTCTTTAATAATAAATATGCTATATTTCATGTTTGTTTCGTTCTTCGTCACTTTACTTCCGTCTATAACAATGTTATTAATATTCTACGTGAGTGCTACTTGCGAGATTGTCAAGTTGAGAGTTTTATGTAACCCAACAGATGTTTGAGGCGACTAATTATTATTTATTATTTTCCCACACATGCACATATTCATTTCACGATCCTTATGCAGCATCGATTTATAATATTATCTCGGAGCGATCAATGCATAATACAACAGTTTTATTAGAAATCAGTATATGAATGTGATCTGTTGAACATGTTAACATAATTTCACACCTGTATTTAGCCGAAGGGTTAACAACTGGAGTGTAATACGAACTCCCACGTTTCACAAATTAACAAATTATTTCCAACAACAGGTGAACTGTTGTTGGAAATAATTTTATTGCCATACATACAAAAAATCTAATGATACCCGACCCGACGCAGGACCTCTGGCTATCGCATCTGCAGCCTACTAGGCCAACGAGTCAGTAGTTATTTCGCAGCGATAAATGCATGAAATAGTTATACTATGCACTGAGCTATTAACGCGACATGTGCATCATGGTGTTGATGATGTAATTTTTGTGGACGCATTCTCTTCTATAGACTAGACTTTTTTCCTTAAATTCTATAAACTGTATAGTAAAACTATGACAACAATGTCGATGCTACGCTACGGTAATAAGTAATTCAATATTTATTCCTATCATAGTTCCAAGAAAAATTAGCTCGCTTGTTCTTAAAAATATTGCATGTAATTTTTGCATAAACATAAGATTACTGTGTTTCATTCGTAATCACATATGTGAAACGTTAAATTTAATTGTGAATTATGTGTTTTTTCGCTTCGAGCGTGAACGCTCCGACGCGGCCCGATCGGATGTTCCAGCATCAGCGCGCGTATGAGTAATGAGTTAATTAAGCTTCTATACTGTGATATAAATGGTTTTCAATACATAACACGCTTACAAATTAATTTTAAATTATTAATTTAATTTTAAAATATTACACAAATTAATTACTCAAGATTTTGTCGCTAATTATATAATTCGAATGCAAGTGTATGTACATATAAGTCTATCTCTATTTTTTATTCTGTATTACGCCTACATTCGCTTAGTGCTGCCTGACTGGTAGATAATGCTGTTGGTTATTAAGTCCGGCCATTATGAAAGGGTGCAATATTGTGTTTATGTCTAAATGTATGCGTGTTGCTTAGCAGGGAATAACTTAGAGATAATCCTGTTATAGACTAAAAGTCATCTATGTTAACCAAGAGGTGACTAATAGGGGCGTCAGAGGACTCCGATATTGTCGTGGCTGCTTGAAGAGGGTGATGAATGTAGAGGAAGTAGGTCAGGTGTGCTAAGATAGAAATACTAGACGGTGTTCCCTGTCCACCCTGAAAGGGGTGTGCCGTAATGACATAATGATAGTAATATTTTTTTTAAATATTTGTGCACTATAAACGTTCAATATCCTATTTGACTGTCACTGTAAGATTTCTAGAACTACTCAGAGGTACTTATTTGGGAAATGATTGAATCACGAGTAAAACTTTAATGTAAAGATGAAGAACTTCTTTTTGTTAAAGAGAAACTTTTCGATAATTTTATATGGAAACTTTTGGTGGAGAAACTTTATTCGGAGTTGATGTTTAATTTATCTTCTCTCTCTCTCTCTTTGTCTGTAACATTAAATAAATTCATATAATTATTAATTGTGTAATACACATTTCGCTCGGAGCCGTCAACACTGCGGCGAATGTGCGGGCATGAATTATGAGTTAATTAAAGACTGGCGCGATGTGTTAGGCAGATACTGAGTTATGTTGCTGTACAACGTGTGATACACAACAAAAACATTAACGAACGTACCTACATCCGTTTTGGAGTCTTTTATTATTTTGTTTTATTATTTAAATTTGATTTTTTTAAATATGTGAGTGTGGTGATAAACTAGTCATTGTGCTAGATCGCTACTTTGTACCTAGATACTGGTGGACATTTGTCTCAGTCCCGGTCAGTATTAAACTGTTTCGTTGGTCGGATTGCAAGAGCGACCGCTGATCAAGAGGCGACCGGTTAGTTTCCCGGGTTCGTTACTATTGGTTTTTTTTTATGTTAAATTTTATACGGAATTTTCAAGCCCTCGTTCGGAGTCCACATTTTTATGCCATGTATGGCAAAAGGCTCACCACCTAATGGTGGGATTTAATGGTAACTGGTGAAACGTAGCAGTGTACTACATTCCTCTGCCTACTTCTTCGATGATTACAGGCGTGATGTTACATTTTATTTCGTCTTCCTACCTCTTCATACTGCTTCCATCTTTTGAACTGGAGTGTAGGTGAATACGTGCGATTTCGGGATATGCAGCATCTACTCTGATAAAAAAAATGTCGCGCCAGGGCATAAACCCGGAACCGGAGTGGGAGGCCGAATTCTAAACCACTAAACAATCGTGGCTATACCCGTGTGCATCCATTTATAGCTGCAATGTTACCAAGAGCATATCGTGCAATAGTGAAAAGCTAATTAACTGCGGCGTTGACTGTGAGAACGTACATAATTATAGATCGCACCTTATCACTGGCACTTTTACTTTCGAACTAACCTTATTAGCGCGCATATTAGTATTTCGTTAGTAAGTAGCGCTTGTTAATTTTGTTCTCTCTTTCTTGTTTTTTTTGTTTTGTTTAGAAATGTGCGTTTTTATGATTATAAATCACTCCCCTGCAGCGGTATGGTAATATATCTATTCCATAGTAAACGCACTGGGGAGACGGGGGAGTGCTTTACACTCTTTTGCTTACCTCTTCGAGAGGATTACAGGCGTGATGTTACGTTTACGTTTTTAATGAAGCTTTTACTAGGATTCTTTATCATTGCTAATAGGAGTGCAGCTCTCATTAGTCCCTTTAGTATTAGATTAAGAATGGGTATTCAATGAACCAACCACATTGATATTTAGCACTCGATGCTCGCTGCCTACCCCGTAAGAGACCTGACGTGAAGATATGTATGTTTGGAACCACATTCTTCAGACCGAAACTAGATTTCGTTTTTAAAGTGGACTTTCCTGGAATAGGTTATTTGATAAACTTTTAGCAATTTTCTAAAAGGAGACTAGAGAATAGAGAGAATAGACTGGAGAACAGAGAGCTTAGACAATCTGTCTTATTTAGGTCTCGGAGGTAATAGAGTACACGTTTAGGCGAAAAGAATAGCAAACAAACAGGTAGCAGTCCCAAGTGTATTCAGTTGCCAATAGTCACCGCGACTGACCTCAAACAAGACTGCGGGAATAGGGATGATATTGTTTATTCAGTTAGTATAAGGTGTTATACAGATTGTGCTAAATTTTCAATGCATTATTTTTGTACGTAACATCCCGTCAGTAATCCTCAAAGAAGTGCGCAGAGTAATGTGGTACGTTGGTGGTGCCACCTAGTCTTGTTTTGGTTTTATAGCAGACTTATATGCTTAAGTAGTTCAAAAAAAAACGTAACATCACGCCCGTAATCCCCGAAGAGGTAGGCAGAGGAGTGTAGAACACCCCCACGTTTCACCAGTTACGTTTACGTTTAAGTAGTTTAAATATAAAAAATAGGCTTTTCGTAACAACGCGTGCTCCAACTTAGGTAGCCTGTGCGCTTTTCGTAAGGTGGAATCTGGGCGCAAATCTAGCCCGTCAAAAAAAATATAATAATTTAATAATATTATATCTATAACATTATTTGTTATAGCGTTCTCGGACAGCTTGTCCGAGAACACAGTATTCAATTAATATTATTTGATGGACGGAACTGTTTTTGCCTGTCTGTCAGTACGAAAAGCTTTATTTTTTTTACCTAAATTAAGCGCCCTGGTCCTACAAACAACGATGTTTCCAGGATAATATTTACATTAATATTTTGTTTATAATTTTATGTAAATAAATAAATATGGGGGTATTTATTTCATACTTTATTGCATAATCGGTACTCGGGCCAGTTGTTGGTGGAGTGTGAAGTGGCAATGAGAATGAATAGGAAAAAAGAATCTATGATGAAAGACAGGACTCGTGCTTGCCTACCTGGTGAAAACATATATTCTCTCATCGGCAACAACAACATTCATCCTTCTTAAGACGTTGGACGTGAACAGAATATCTATATCTGCGCAGACTCAAGTTTTCAAGACTGTCAATATCAGATTTTTAATTGTATTGAGCATACGAAACTCTTCTAGAAAGAAACTAATGTGTCTGGTAATGTATCTGGTATGAATGAGGATTGACTTTTTGTCACTGTTAAGACCATGTTGTTCTAACGAAAAGCAGTACTCGTATGTAACAATCTTTGCAAGTTATTTGCAAGTACCTACCTACTTCAGTACTTATATCAGTACCTACATTAGTACCTACATCAGTACCTACACCATATTCTTTGTGATACTGCATTGTTCCAGATTTAGTTTTGTCAACGTTGTTGGTATATATTTAATATCAAAGCGTTATTACAAGTATACAAACTTACTTATATTATTTATTATTATGTTTGTTTGGTCTAGTAAGTGCATTAGGGACGCGTTTCCATGTAAAAAAACAACAACAAAAAAAGCACGTAGGTTCCGCAACGCAATTAGTCTGTCATTTCGTAGAAAACGTTATCGTCGTGTAACATCAGCGTGTTGGAGCTTTCGAAATAGTGACAGAGAAAAAAAAACACAGCCGTCAGCCACGTTATCGGCTGTTATAAATGAAGCGTCGTGCATTAGTAACAGATATCGTCTCGCTTCAAATATACAATCAAGCGGAGATCTGTGAGCGAATTCGGCGCGGTATCGCCTCACGCATGACAGTGAGGCGTGTTCCCGTCCAAGTGTTAACATGCGCATATATCACCGTTCGACTTGATACACCTGCGAGGCCACGCCCACCGTGCCGCTCACCCCGCGCGTCCGTCCCCACCTCCTGTCTTTCGCTTCACCATCATCAAAAGAGCATTCCAAGTTGAAACGTCAACAGGAGCGGTCGTTGCAACCGCTTTAACTTATATCCCGTTTCTCGTGCGGTGTTTTGAACTGAGTGCTGTGTGACGAAGCAACTTTTCGTGTGTTTTCTTGTGTTCCTCTCGTGTTTCGGCTTTGGAAAAGTTTGTAAGTGTTTTTCTTACCTATTAATGTAGTACGTTAAAGATAAAACGAATATCTACCTATATGTTTATTATTTGACAGTATATTCAATGTCATCCGTTATCACTGTTAGTCAAAAGATAAAATGTTTGTTTTAAATTGGATAATGCGCTTGGAAATGGCAGTCGCTTATTAAGATAAAAGTTATTTGATTATAATATTGTTGCACTAGATGTATTTTGCCTTATCTACAATGTTTACAAATCATAAAGCTCATACAGGAACTTGTTGCTTCTGCGTAGGCGGAGCTTATTGCAGCGACGTTCGACGTTGAGACGCAAGCGCGGAATTATTCCATCGTTGTCATAAATATCACGAAGTCATGATAAGATTCTTGTAGCTTTTAACATTACAACATAATAATTGAAATTACTTAGCGTGTCCTTTCTTAAAGATCTTTCAAGTAATTTTCAAAATGATTCGTTTCGTTTGATGACAAAATAATGTTTTTAAACGAATCTTTTAATGATCCTGTTTCTTGATTTATGCATATTAATTAAATTCAGTGTTTTTCCTAAAAAAAGAAACTTTTGCGTCACACTTTAATGTATAAGTAAAGTTAAGAAATGTAAAAAATTTAATGAGAAAATTGATTGTGATTATTATTATTATTTCTTATAATGGAAAGCAGATATTGAGATTAATAGAGTACATATTTCCGTAAATGTTGAATTGAATCTAGTCGGTCTGTCGAGCCGTGGTACCACAAGTAGGTACATGGTCTAAAACACGATGTCCCGAAGATATCCGTGGAAACTATGACGACAAGCATTCAACGCCGCTATAAAACATTGTTACAATCGCACATTGTACATGTGGTACTGCGTTTTTGAAAGGATCGTAGATAAAACTTACTCGTAATGTGGTAAATTAATAAATCATAGATAATATGCAGTATAGAGAAAGTGTTAAATAGTAATTGCGTTTAATTCTAGGTTCGATCCTCGGACGGGTAGTGTTATTGGGTTTTCTAAATTGAAATTCCCAATAGTAGTCTTGAGTCTGGATTTGAATCCGGCGTATTGTAATAGGCTCGTAACCTATTCTATGGGACCTCTAACGTAACTAGCGATACATGAGAGTATATTGCACTGCGCTGCCTCCCTCTTCGGGGAAATCCGAGCGTGATTTTACTTTACCTTAGATAAAAATTCCGTTCTAATACGTTTTTAGATAACATACAGCATCGAGAACTCTGGGTGAGCAATAATAATTATTGCATTAAAAACTAATTCGGATATGAGTATTTTCGTTTACGTCGATCACAATCCTAGCAGGTTTTTGGTACGTCTGCGGCTAGTTGGGAGGTTTTTTTTAATCGTCTCTACTGTATTGTACGTATGAGATCGGTACAAAACACGTTTTAATGAACCAAATGTATGTAGGTATGGTATAAGTGAACGTAATTACATATTCGACTGCGCTACGGAATGGCTAAGTTTCTTAAAGAAAGAAAGAAATAGAGAAAAAAAGAAAGACCTAGAGGAAAGAAATAGAGAAGTAAGAAAGAAATAGAGAAAGAGAGGAAGGAAAGAGTTGAAGCACACTCAAAGTACATATCTAAAAAAAATCAAACATTAAATTTAAATGTTTTTTTTTACTATAATATAGTGTTATACACGTAACAGTTACGAAAAGATTTACCAAAAAACTTGAGCCTTATAAAATTTTTTGTTCTATGAACGAACAAAAACTCATAACACGATACAAAAACTATTATTTGAGGTACTGGTTCCCTCTCGTCGACGTTGTTGTTACCCAGCAGTATGTGTTGCTATAATCATTTTAATGTATGTTATATATGTTATTTATTATATATTGTAGGCAGCATTCGTTCGGTGGATGATAAAGCGTGAATGTTTACATTTCATTGTTATAAGCTTCATTTAAAATTGTATGTAATTATAACAATCTACTACTTCATACTTATTACCAGAGATTGTATAATTATATCAGAGTATTTTATCGTGTTTACTGTTATTTTAATAGTTTCATTTAATCTATGTTCAATAATAAACGTGAAGGTTAAATAATTATGTAAATGAGTGTTTTATAATTACTGACTCTTAACTACCTAACTTAACTTTTTGATGGTTGTTTGGGTTTGCAGAATATTATGAAAGCTATTTTCTGTGCACATACTTATTGGAAGGATTCAAAAGAACGTAGGTACCTATATCTAAGATATCTATGTATGCGTTAATCGGTTGTTGGCCCGTTAAATAGGTAGTTTTCATACATTACAATAAAAAATTCGAAGTTCAAATTTACTCCTACTGCATAATAAACGCGATAAAATGTGACAATACCCTTGCGCATTCTATGTAGGTATTTCAACATCATTAGAGATATAGTTTTTATTGGCTCATTTGTCTGTATCTATACTGTTTTTATATAATATTCTATTTGCGAATATAAGTTTTGCTTCGCCTACTTTTTAAATGTTGTAACGAGGTATTTTAGTATCATAGCGGTTCTACTTGATAAAGAAACAATAACGTGATAGCGCCTTGGGACAAGTTTTACACAATGTCATCTGATCCCGATCTAGGAAGTGTTAAGCTATCGTTAACCGACAGCGATGAACGAAATACCTATCCTATATATTTTTAACACACACTTATATACTTAATATGGCACCCAAGCATAGCACAAATATTTGTGCTTATCACATAAATATTCACTCTGGGTGGGAATCGAATCCAAGATACCCGACATAGAAGTCAGGTGCACTAACCACTGTGCCAACGGGTCATTCGAGCTATGGACTATCTTCTAAAATCGATCGATTCAAATAACGATTCGTTCGAAGTGTGCTCGAGTGAGTGAGGTTAAGTATCTATGCTTCCTCTGTTTAATATGTTATGACCTTTAATGGCACATAACCAGCAACTATTGACCACTAATACACCGTAGTACGTGGTTCTGACTGTTCCAGTGCCCACACTATACAGTAACACTAATTGAGTTTAACTCATGATTTGCTTCAGTAATTTTAGTCGGCTCATTAATAATTATTGAACACATTTTAACAAATTATAATTTGTTGGAGTGTCAAATTTTTTAAAATAGTTCGTATGTAATTCAGCTGCCATTTCATACGATGTGTTTCATTATAATCATCAGCCTATCGCAGCCCACTAATGGACATCGACCTTCTCTATGCCCATAATATTGTAATTAAAATTACTTGACATAGAAACGAATAGAAGTAAATAGACAATTAATCGCAATTAGTTGAACACGTCTAATTCCTCAAGGAGGAAAGTTCGATTTATTTCTCGAACAATGGCGCGCCCTTGTCGTCACCGCGCCACTGCTATCGTCCTTGCGACGCGCATTCGGAAACTAATTCATTAGTCTCGTTTAGTAACAGAATCTATCTTTCAAACTGGCTCGTGTTAAATTCGCATGTTTCGCAGTCCTTAAGGCCGAGGCTAATAGTTCAGACGTGACTATATATGTTCCGATCTCGGACGTTAATCTCGCTGCCCTTAACCAACCCGACTTAATGTGTCGGTGATTCTATACCATTGGCTCGTTTATGGCACCACAATTTCGCCCAAAGCTTTTAAACTGCCATTGCCATTCTGATTGAGTTCTTTTTTTATCAGATTTGATCTACGATTGCGCAAGGCTATT
This sequence comes from Jemadia suekentonmiller, assembly GCA_018245575.1. Lineage (NCBI taxonomy): Eukaryota > Metazoa > Arthropoda > Insecta > Lepidoptera > Hesperiidae > Jemadia > Jemadia suekentonmiller. The sequence continues at coordinate 9,642 of DWDU01005111.1, forward strand.
TATTGTAGCTGGGTTTATTTCGAATACATGGTCAATTATAAGTATGACTTTTGTTTTCTGTGTACTGTGAAGATGTAAAAAGCCGCATTATATATGTTATACATAGAATTTTTATTCAAATGCCTTTGTTTTTGGATATTTTGTTCTGTTTCATTGATTGGGTTCGCATTTTACGTGAAAGCCATATTTGTAATATTTATTGCGAGAAATGACATGGCGCTTTGAATGCAGAAATATTTATGTCCCTAGTTCGTCGTTTCACTCGTTAATAATATTTGCGAACTTAAAATGTTACCACTAATATGATTACGTCAATAAACTTTATAATTTATTGCCAGTGAAGCATCGGGTAGTAAAGTATGTACTAGACTAGTAACTACCCACTTAATAAATGGAAACAAGTTTCTAATTCTATTTTATAGCAAGTATATAAATATCAAATGTAGAATAAAATTACCTTTTGTTATAACACGTAGGTAACGTTTTAATTGCCAAATGTATCAATTTTAGAATTACAGTACATAAAAAAAACGTAACATTACGCCTGTAATCCCCGAAGAGGTAGGCAGAGGAATGTAGAACATTCCCACGTTTCACCAG
>DWDU01005112.1:0-10239 GCA_018245575.1 Jemadia suekentonmiller
AGAGGTAGGTAGACGAGTGTAGTACACTCCCACGTTTCACGTTATGGAATAGTTGGTAAATCTATTGCCATACACCAGGCACATAATATCTAGTCTCAAAGCCACTACTACAAAAAATAAGTTAGAAAAATCCAGTAGTGCCGTAGCGTTAGATCAAACGAATCATTTACATTTCTTATAAGTATGATGGTCATATATTTGTATTCTACGAACTTATTTATATAGGTATCTCGTACGAATAAAGGGTTGAAAGACAATGGAAAATCCGTTACAATTCTTTTTTTTTATTTCGCCTACTATTTGTTAAACTGTGTAAAGTTGAATTATGTTGTAAGAACAAAATAAAATCACCTGATACATTGAAAGGTTTCTAATGACATTATAGTTGATAGCTCAGCGATAATTGAAACCAAATTTTAATTAAGATTCAATTTATCTATTCTAACCGACAGAGTACGCAAAGAACGCCATTTAAAAATCGAACAACTAGTCAGGACAAACAGGCCGTTACGCTCCTATTTGGCTCTGAGTTATTTTTAAATGTACGTTTATTTTCTATTGCTTTGAACAGCATTAAAACCTGATTATTAAATTCATGTTTTAACTAGGTTATAATCAAAATATAACACATTTTATTCACGTTTTCAATGTCGTGATTTTCACAACACAAAAATTTATTTATGTACTCGTACGAAAAATAAGATATTTCATAAAAATATTAGGAACACGCGTAAACGAACGAACAAATTTGCGCTTTTATAATATTAGAGTAAGAATCGTGATTCCATATTCAAATATACTTTTAACATTCAAATCAAACTCTTCGTTTGAGACCAGCGCATTCGTTATTCCAAGCATGCAGAGAACAAATTTAAGTAGCTTGAACGTTGAATATCTTTACATATACACCAAATGTAAGATATGAGGACGCAACCTTGACCAAATAATCTATTTATGACGGTTGTTTATTACCGATCTTATTGCTCCGAGAATATAAAACAGACCATTCGTCCGGTAGGGCGATGGTTTTAATAGGATATACGCGAGCAATGACTCCTGTAATAAAACACTTTTCCATATCAAATCCCTTTTTAAATTTGGTCAATATTTTCTACAGTTGTCTCCCGTGAGTGAGGGTTGTGAAGTCAAGGGTAATTGATTGGTGAAAGATATGAGGTGCTTATATTGCTCTAAGGTTCAAATTTGATATATAATTATTGTGAACCATTTTATCGCTCAATTGTTGAACACGGGTCTCCTCTCTGAATGAGAAGGGTTAATTCTATGGTCTGCCACGCCTCGTAATTGTAGGTTGACGAACTTCACACGCCCTAGAGAACATCGCGGAGAACTGTATAATGTACAGTTTCGTCAGTACTTGTTAAAAAGGAAACTAGGAATATTATGTTACAGTTACAGTACTTTTACTGATTATTACAGGACATACATGCCGTCGAAACTGCTCAGGAAATACTCCCAACAACAGCATTAATTCCGCCAGTACTGTCCTGCCCGTGCGGCCTGACGTGTGGTAGGCCAATCACCTTTACTAAGAGAACACAGAGATATGTTTCGACATTTTCAATTTTACCTCCAAATGAAACGCTTTCATTGCTGTAGTTTCACGATAATTAGGTACGACTTGAGATATCTGTGTATGGATGTAAATAAACATCTATTTGGTTACTTAGCATACTGCCTGCTGAAATGCATCTACCGTTTCATTCAGTAACATATTTGTTCATATTTTGAAATAGACATGTGTCTAGACATTGTTTGTCACGTCTCATTAATTTTAGTCTTTTCACGCGTGCTTTGGAGATTTTATACCGTTAATTATTATAAGAATTCATCGTTTGTGATTAATTTTGTTTTCTGTTTTGTTAGAAAAAAACGCGTATGTTTTTGTGTGTCACGTGAGGACTAAAGCCATAGTCTGCTATGCTGACCAAGTACGTCTTAAGACAGTTACACGCCTTAGAGAACGTTATGTAGAACTGGATGGCGTGCAGGTTTCTTCGGGACATTTTCGTTTCTACCGATACAACAAGTGCAATTTAATAGCGTAACAACGCATATTTTTGGAAGAGAAGTGCTCGCTAGAAATTGAACCCAGGTCTTTCGAAATGTAAATAATTGCCCTACCACATATAACAAGTTGGTGAACAAATTTTCGACTGCACCTATATGTAATACTAGTATTTTGCCGGATTTTCCCTCGCGCAAAGGTCTATATTACAATACATTTCAAGAGATCATATTATTATCTTTTTGTTAACCGAAAGCCTAAATCTAAAATTTAATGTGTAACTTCAAAACGGACACAACCTGATAAAAACTTTCAACCTGCATGTTACTCCCATACGGGTGGATTTTCAAAAAATCCGTTCTCGGTGAGCGTCTACATCGGAAAAAGATTAAATAGACTAAATATCAAGTCAATCGAACACATCGTTTTCGAGATATCGCTTTCATATACATATATGTAGATAATAAACCTCGGACGGCCGCCGGTGACAGCGCGAACGATGTAAATACAGCCAGGGAAGGGAATACATCTTGTTGATTTATAAACAACATTTGTGTTTGTCTTCTACGAGGAAATAGTTCAGGGCGTATCAAAGAACAGGAGAGCAATATTTACGATCACAACATTTAATATACAGAATGTCCCTAAAGTAATAGACAAATGAAATATTACAGTACACCTCCCTCATTTGAAATGTATTAGGAGAACGTTAGTGGCGCAAATGGCAAGAGTTTTAATTTTTTAAATATGTATGTAACATCGCGCCGGCAATCCCTGAAGAGGTAGGCCGAGGAGTGTAGCACACTCGACGTTTACGTTCCACTGTGGAACAAGAAGTGAGCCTATTGCCATGCAGTGGCCGCGAATTAGATTCCGAGCCACGACTATGAATTCTAACGTACTTGCGTACGTTGCTAAATAACAGTTTACCAATTTCGACCGACATGCAGTATTGTGATAAAAATACATTGCCTGTAATTAAGTAATAATAACCATCGACTCAATGACTCGGTCTAGCCGCTCTCTCGTCTGCCTCTTTCACATTCCTGTCAGCCTGCCTAAGTATCAAGTTTTCGCTTCTTCGTTCATTAAGTTGTCACACGTGCCCGCCTGTCAATGGAACATTATACCGCCCTTTAAAGACGTCTCCTATCATTATTAATTAAGTTTGAGTTAAATCAGAAACCGCCAAAGAAATTGTCACCTCAGAAATTCTTAACCTGTCTATTCCTTTTCCATTGGCTACTTGTTTTGGAACATCGAACGTAATTTAATAAACGGTTTTAGTTTTCTATTACGAAATGAGATTAAAACCGTCAAGTTCATCAACCATAAAGAAATTTTAATTATTCCTGAATCCGTTAAGACTTCAGTTTAAGTCTCATTCGCTTCAATCGTTCTAGTTGGCTACACGTTCCCTCGGAACGGCGTCTAATTACCATGTTCTCTAATTATCATGATAATTATATAGCGACAGCTCGCTCGTGAACGCTACACTTTAAACCGCTTATTACATACTGACAATTTGCATAGTCGGTGTGCTGTCGACGACTACTTGTGTATTCAGATGTAATTGTGTTTTTATACAATATCGTCATTGTAACTGTCCATTGATTAATATTATGTCATATACGAGCAGTTTTTTAAATTGTGCTCGGCTTAAAAGTCTTCGAAACTGGCGCGGCATATATGAAGAGAGTATTGTGTGTGTGGAGGAGGCGCGGCAGGTCTGTAAGGGTAGAGATATTTGGCGCTCATTACTGTCTGCCTACTTTGCCAGGGACCTGGCGTGCAGATATATATATGTGTGTGTATGTAAATAGAACCAAAGTTTTGTGTACATGCTCAATATCAAGTCCACGAATAAGTAATATGGTCCTAAATTACCAAAAATATATTAAAAATAATATGATGCACAGAGACATAAAGATAACTCTCGTTCATAGCCGGCACTCCTCCGGTGTTGCAAGTACTCACAGACGACGAACACCACTTACTATCATATGGCCCGTCTGACTGTTTGTTAGGCTAAATATAAATGAGGCAATGTAAGTAAGATTTAGCAATAACAACAGAATAGGAGTTTTTAATTTTCTGGGCATAATTATTTGTAGTGTTTGTTAGAATTTGCGTGAATGGCTAAGGGATGCATTTATTATTTTCACTATGCGCGCAAACACTTTTTAAAACCCGGATCAATGAAAGGGTTAATAATTAAAATATTGTATTGTATAATATTTTCCAGCAGAAAAATATAAATAAAATACGGTATAAAATACAAAATAATGGGTTATCCATCAGCCGTTTGAACTCCACCGGTAATCAAACCTCCCCAGCCGGAGCCAAACCAACCTGTACTGGACTTTTAAAACAATTGTAACTATTGCATTATTTTAGTGCTGACAAATTATTACCGATTTTTATTTTCGCGTATTTGTCCAGACCATTAATCAATTTCATATGCTATATGTTCACCCCTAAGTGGACGTGTTATTATGTGGAAATCCAAGGGGAGCAATATCAGAGTGATTTACTAACACACTTTGTCGTTCACACGCACTACTCACGCACCTACTCGTACTTCCCCGTGGTCACGCATTTTTAATACGTCAGTTTGAAATTACCCTATTTATGATACATAGAAAATTATACATTGTGTTCAACTAATGAGAATAAACTCCATCCCTACAGATTCCCTCAAGGGGTACGCAGAGAGTACCGTGTGTCAAGTCTCCCTATGTACAGACCTGGTTTTTCTGCATTCATCTCTGTCCCCCTGACCCCTATCAGTAACTATCAAAATGATCTCTTTTTCGTTCCAACCAAATTTTTCTTGGCTCCTTTCCATTGTATATTACACTAAACTGTACCAGTTCGCCTGAAACTGGAATTTATTAACAAGATCCCATTTTGAATGTAGTGAGTATTTAAGAACGATCAATTTACATTGCTAGCTGCGTCGGTTTGCCGCGAAGTGGTTTTCTCATACAATTCCTTACCACGTCTACCCGTGTCTAACTGAAGAATTTATAGATGCTGTTCGGGAATATATTAAAATGGAAGGATTTGTTATTTATAATGTAATATTTTCGTTCAATTTGTAACAAACCGCTAACGTATGACCATCAATTTGCTGCAATGCCTCACTAGGCATTGCACTCAATTACCATCTTTATTCAGTTTCGACTTTATTTTTGCATATCAGTCACAAACTCTAAGAACACAGCTAAAAAATCTAAGCTAGAACGCTTTTTTTTCCATTCGTTCTGTTTTTTGGTTAATAATAAATTGTACGTCTCAGTACATATTTATTATATCATCGTCATTGACACTTTCATCATTATCATTATCATTATCGGGGTTATCAGGAACTTTTTTGTGTCATTTTTATTTAACCTTAAAAAATACACAAAAGTATGCCCACCACACATGTCAGGAAAGAAACCCCAGAGCCACGGACGACGTAGGATTATCAAAACTCAACAACTAGACTAGTAGACTGGTGACGCTTCTGTGTTAAATTGAATAAGCCAGAATTCTCGCCTACAATTGATCTGCTATTGATGTTATTACGTAACAATCCGAAGGGAGCAATATCGGCGTGATTTACAGCCACGCTTTGTCTTTTACGGGACCCTTTTCCTATTGATTCCGGTAATACGACATACACGCAGTACTTTGTAGAATGACAGTGTATTCGTAACAATCGTCGGGAACATTTGTGAGGGGTGTGTCTCGTTTGCGGTTCATAAAATTTACATTTCTTTTTAACATTCCATTTGGGTTGAAAATTAATTCTAAGAAAATCTATTATCATGTTATAATATTGTTGACTTTCTTCATTAAGCCTTTACAATTATACATAATAAAAGATCACACATGCTCTGTGCTCTGTCACATGCTCAAGGCCTTCTGGACACAGATCGTCTGTACTCTGAGATCTTTGGACTTCTTTTTCAGGGCTTACGGGCTTTCAGTCAAATTTCTAGGTCACCCTAGAATCGATATCCCTATATCGAAGCCAAATTTCTAGGTCACTCTAGAAATTTGGCTTCGATATAGACAATCAAACTTATCAATCAAACAAGATATGTTTATACACATAATTATATTTCATATACAAATGTTTCATATTAACATCATTTTAAAATGTGTAGATTTTCGAGATTTAATTGTATCCCATTAACGTCCTACTATTAAAACAGCCTCACCGCATTGACTGCAAGCTATTTCAGAACACCTAGAACCATTATCAGAATTAGTCATTATTAAATATCCTGTCACACGCACAATTGTTATCGAACGATCATAATTAACCGACTGCTGAATTTCCACTCGGAACGGAACATTCATCAAAATTTGCCCGCATTTATCATTCGTATTATCCAAGAGTCGATCGACCTCCGTTACTTTTATTTCAAGTAACATTAATCATTGCAACAACAACTTTAATAAAATCAATACGTTCTTTCTAAAGCGCTATGAATCGTTGAACAGATGAATCAGACACAACAATCTATCAACCATTAACAACAAATACTAGCAGATGCATCGGACCGTCGTAAATCAATCAGTTTGATCGGTTTTCGACGATCTGTCAAGCGTTGATTGAACTGTGTCGAGTTCATTGAACTTTAATGGAAAATGTATCAGCGATTAAATAGTTTGCAAAATTGAAAACTCATGTTGCTGAATACCATTATACTATAATTTTCATATGTAACCAGTGCTGAGTGTTATCTATCGTTACCAGTGATCCAGAAGTGGTCGTATCTCATTCATTAAACTTTACGATTTAACGTTGCTTAGGTTGTTATGTTAAAGAGAATTCTTCTATAAATCTGGACTTTGCGCTATTGTTTCACGACAGAGTATTATGTGCCTGATGAACAGAGTGATTATGTTGTTCTATTTGGTTTAATGTGTTTGTAACATATATGTTAAAGCTTCGGCGCTTTCTGCGCTTCAGAAAATTTCACAACGCTCCGTGGGCGTAAGATTCTTAAAAAGGGGTGGAAAGATATTTTTCTCCGTACAATATCCTTTGATGTATATTTCTTCCTTTATACGTCTACTAAATTATACTTTGAAAGTCGTAGATATTTTCCTTTCACACCGATATAGCCACAGCGAATTATTCTGTCTTACCTACGTTAAAAATTGTTTTAATGAGATTACTGTTTCAGTCTTAGTAGGTCTGTAACGTATCCCCACTTTTAGAAAAAAAAACATTAGTTCCTCGGTTTAAACAACGCCTAAACCTGCATTATATGAGTCATGAGAAATAATTTTTAGATAAATAAATATATAATGAACGTTAATTACAATTTTCATCTCTCGCTGTACAGCACGCAGACACAAAAGAGGGCATTATGATTAATTGATTGTTAAACGCTTTAGGTAAAATTGTAATAGCCGTTTGACATTAATTCTTTAAAGATAAACGTTTTTCAAATAAATTATATTTCAGTATATTTCACCCTTACTGAAATTATGAAACAGAAAAAGGCAAGAAACCAGTTTCTTGATTTTAAACTTGGTTAACTTGGTTAAAAATTAAGCCAGTTAATTCTTCTCCCATATGCTAGCTTATGAAAGAAGACTAAACCTTCTTATACACTTCATCCAAAACTACTTAACGTGAAAAGAGACCTTTAAATAGCGTAAGAAGAAAAAAGGTCATGGTGATGCAAATGTAGTTGTACCGAAGCATGATATAAGACCGATAGCAATATTTCAGGAAACAAGCGGTACCTTACCTCGTCCAACAGGAAAACGTAAAGTTCGCCGTAAACTTTTTATTATTGACTACGAACTTTATTACTTAAACCTCGAAACTATTTCACTGAGTTGGGCAACACACTAACGCTACGTCGCTCGTAGCACTTATCTCAAATATACTCTCCAAGACATCATTGGCGAAATTGTTGTCTAAAAAAGTAACATCACGTCTATAATCCTCGAAGAAGTAGGCAGACGAATGAAGTATACTCCGTTTTACTAACTAAGTTTACGTCCCTCTTTAGTATAGGTGGTGAACCTATTGCCATACACTGAGCACATATCCAGACTCCAAACCACTACTAATTACAATAATCTAATAATACCCGACCGGGGATTTGAACCCAGGACTAATCGATCAGCAGTCGCACTTGCCAATGAAGCCGTCGCTGAAAAAAAAACATTTTAATATTATGGATGTCTGTCATAAACCGCGTATAGTATCTCAATATCAGTCTATCGAAGTACCCTTAAGAGAATCGGACAATCTCTTAGGCTCATATGCTTATAGATTGCAAGTAATAGATGTAGTTAAATAAAATCTGTCCAAAACTCAAAATCAAATCCATGTCCACAGCCCAAAAAGCATGAATGAAAAACGAAATATTCATATAGCTTGGGTCGTTACCGCCACTATCGTTATCTATAGTTGTATTTCACGTGTGTCGTACATTATCTAAGAATCGTTAAATCGGCATCCATAAAAGTATTTCAAAAACACTTGTAATCTAATCAAAAAGTTATTTCATACCAATCTTGAACAATTAAAAATCTCTTAACCGAAAACGTTTCGACAACAGAGCATTTACTTTATAGAAAATATAGAAGATATATTTTTTTTATATCTCATAACGAGCTGAAATCATTTGATATTGCCTATCAATTGCAGAACGATCGTCTGAAGAAATGCAGTACGTAGTAATTTTTGGAATTTAAATGGTTATGATACGAGAGTCTCTCGAGAGCGAATTGAAGTTACTACTTTTAGAGACGTTGTTTCGGGATAAAGGCAATCGACTATTATAGGAGTATATAGCAAGACACCACCTTCGTTTATCGGGTTGCCATAAAAATAGACTACCTTTTACGAGCGCGCTGCAGCCGGTCAACGATTACGAGCAATGTCGTGTGTTTAATGTCAAATTGTTAACAGGACCCGCGGCCCGCTCGTCACACTGTCAGCGTGTAAGTGATATAACACAGTAAATATGGTATGCCTCATAAAAGAAAAAACCGATAAGTTATTTAAAACGTGAATAAAATTAATAAATTAAATTAAAAAAATAATTATTAATTAATTTAATTAAAATTAAAAAAAATAAAAGCTTAGTGGAAACAAAACACCGACGTGATATAATTGATTTTCACTCAGAATTCAATTATGTATGCTGTTCTCATAGTAATTTACTTTTAAGTATTACGTGAGTATATGTACACACAACTAAATAATGTATCGACTTCACTCACATGTACTATTCCGGGAAACCCCCACTAATTTCAGTTTTATTTGAGAACTTTCTTCATAAGCTCCCGCCTATTGCGGGATAGCCCTCGCGGAGACGAACAAATCATAAGTTTGTGACTGTAAAATGGTATGGTAATTAATTGTAAAGCTAAAGATATTAAAAATATTTAAGAACTAAAAAATTTAAGCGAAGAATGTGACATTCTCATAATAAGTAACAACTGCAAAATTGAGTGCGATTTAATAACATAAGCGAACAGTTTAAGCAACAAACGTTGTGCAGTATTACATCTTAACTAAATTTCAAGTAATTCCAAACACAACGTATCAAAAAATTTCGCTTCCTCGCTTCCCTTACGACAAGTCACTAACATCGATTCTATATTCGAATGTGTACCAATAAAGTGTCTTTTAAGTTCAATATCGTAAAAGTTATATTGCGTGGATATTTAAATTTCTATTCGCATATTCGTCTGTACCGACAGATATAATCTAATAGTCATACAAGCTTAGAAACTACACGGCTAACATACGCGGATTCATGTTAGACACTCCTATAGCCGTATAGTATATGTATCTATAAATAATACGACAAGGTTCCAATCCATTACTTCCTCATGCTGTGCGGGAACAAGTTATGGAAAGATGTCAATCGAAGGGAGTTACTGAAGATATATCATCAACAGCTGATTAGTAATACTTCATAAATATATACATATCTTCACGCCGAGTCCCTTATGGAGTAGGCAGAGAGCACCGAGTGCCAAATAACTCTATCCTTACCGACCTGCCGCGCGTCATCCACATCCATCACTCTCTTCATACATGTACGCCGGTTTCGGAGACTTCTGACTCCCCCATCAGCCAGTATCTGTCCTATTTGATCAAGATAGGTGAGTCTTGGCCTCCCTCGACACCTGCGTCCATCCACATTCGCATTGTATATCTGCTTCGTCATTCTTTC
>DWDU01005113.1:0-10239 GCA_018245575.1 Jemadia suekentonmiller
CTGGTGAAACGTGGGAATGTTCTACATTCCTCTGCCTACCTCTTCGGGGATTACAGGCGTGATGTTACGTTTAAATTCATTCGCTGGAAATTGAAACTGCACAATTTATGACGGACACGTACACGGTCTTTTGGCTGGGATTGCCTCGAATGTCGATTAGCCTACGCACTGACATCTCCTGTTATTCATATATTTGCTAATTAAAAATAATATTTGTGGCGTGTAAAAGATGATGTTTGTTAAAAACAGAAAACATTGATACAAGTGTAAAAACAGCAATTCTACTGGCATCGCCTAAGGCATCGTTCTAAGGCATCGCCTTAGAAACGGTAGGATAAATGCTAATATTGTCTGAGTAAGGTTCACATGTTTTGCCGTCGGGGAATCCCACGCCGGAAACAGTTGCGCGAATCGCTTTGCTAGAGATCTATTATCAAATAGTTTTGTCAAATTGCACATACGACAATACAAGCCGAAACAAACATCCTTCGATAAGAAACATAATTGTTAGAAGGCCGTGTGCTGTTGGCGGATACGCATCGGATTACAAACATCGCCGGGTCGGGTGTTAACATACACATGTGTTGTGTTTGCCGAGCCTTTAGCGGGAAATGATTGTTGACAAATTCCACGTGACGTGGCTCACCTAGCGATGACGTCACGCGATAATGACATCGTCAGTTTTGTGTGTGTGGGTGTGTGGTATCAGGTTGTAAAGTTGATGTTTGTTTGTGGGATTTTGTTGGTTTATTTTTAATTAGGAATTCTCTAAGTTCCACTACCCCACCGTCCGTGGCTCATTGACTACGTTTCTAAAATTAATTGAGAAATGGTACAACATGAAAGTGCTCGATAAAATTAGCCACTTGTAATCACCCCATACAAGAGTCACCGATGTCTTACTTTTGTTTACTCTACAGATGTCTCATCATTTCCAACTATGTACATGTCCACGGGAGTTTTAAGACCGACTATCTAAAACGTTACAGAATTTTAAATTTATTTTCAGGTTTCGAGCATTGGCAGCGACATACAAGCGCATGTTTCCCTCCCTCGAAGTGGACATCGAGGGTGAACTCGGCAGATACAAGGAGTACGCGGAGCGGATAAAGCCTCTAGTGAAAGACACTGTGTCATACTTACACAAAGAGATCAGGAGCGGCAGGAAAGTGCTGGTGGAGGGCGCTAACGCCGCCATGTTGGATATTGATTTCGGTGAGTGAATATCTCGAGATTTTTAGTGATGCTGGTACAACAATCTGACGGTTCATATGGCATAGTTCTTCCCTTCTCTAATTATAGCAATATTATTTGTATTGAAGTAGTTATTGAATCTGGTTACAAGTTCACGTTCAATGGATACCGATAAATTTTAAACATTTTGTATTAATAGTTATTTACTGTTTTTAACCGTTATTAACTGTTGGACTCAAGATGTACATTTGTTGCATATTTGTACAAATTCTTTGTAGTTCTGACGCAGTGTAAGACTGAAAGCAATGTTTAATCTAAGCAAGAACACTTGCGGTCACTTGTATGGGTGACCGCTGAATACTAGTTTTCTTGTACGTTTCCACATTTCATACCACTACGAACCACCATTATTAATACATCATGCATCCCTTTAATACATAAAATACGAGAAACTTCAGAACCTTGAAAGATTCAGTTTCAAACTTCTTTACCCAGATGCTTCCACCAAATCAACAGTAAATAGGCTCTAGTCGTCATAATAAATAATTCGGAAACCACATCATCATCAGCCTATTCCAGGGCGTCAGAAACCACGCTGGAAACATTAATATTATGAAAGTCTCGGCCAACTCACATGACTTAACTCACCATAGTAACTGAATGAACAGGTTTTCACTGTCCCAGGCACGTATCCGTACGTGACGTCGTCGAACTGCAGCATCGGCGGCGTGTGCACGGGGCTCGGCCTGCCGCCCAACGTGCTCGGCGACGTGTACGGCGTCGTCAAGGCGTACACCACGCGCGTCGGCGACGGGCCCTTCCCCACCGAGCTGCACGACGTGAGCCAGCCGACAATGACACTTATTGTTACGTGCATAGAGTGCACGTTGAGAAATGTTACAGGGATCGTCTTGGGTTTTATGGTCACCATCAGTCTGTGTCTGTCTACTGCTGGACGTAGGCCCCATCTTAAAGGCTTTTAGCTCATAATCCCTGATCTGGACATGCCTGCTGGTAATCCTGTCTTGGACCCTGATTCGGGTCTTCTCGGTTCGTGTTTCTTCCGGTCAAATTTCAATTTTTTTTTGAGCAGGTACTTGTATGTCCAGAATCAAAGACTTTTTAGATGAACATTATCTTAATATTATCATTATCAATGATACTATTGAATTTTAAATGCTACATCAATGCATTATAAATATTTCATTTAGTATCTATTTAAGTGCAATGTTGTTTCATTGACTAATATATTGCACCTTTCATTGCAGGAGACAGGCCGGCTGCTGCAGGAGCGCGGTCACGAAGTGGGCGTGACCACGAGGCGCGTGCGCCGCTGCGGCTGGCTGGACCTCGTGGTGGTCGGCTACACGGCGATGGTCAACGGTTACACCTCGTGCGTATCACTCATTCGTTTTGTTTTTTTAAAAGTAACAGCTACGTGACAATGTTTTAACTAAACCCTTGTTGTACTCGACTCATAGTCAGTCAAAAGAACTTTGTGATTTATTTCATGTTTACAACACGGAATATATATGACAATATCACAAATGGATATCTCTGTCTGTCGGTATCGGTTATGTATCAATTAGAATATACCTACTTAGGGCATAAATATTCCTCCGGAATTATGGGGATGTCTCCAGAGAGTGAAACATTCTTCGAAATTTTTTCCATTGTAAATTATTTATGTAGCAACAGTTATTGTATTTATTTTGTGTAGTCCTGGGTATGTTTCCCTCATTTTCTATTGGATATTTTAACTTACAATTCCTAGCTCTGAGTCTGGATTTGTACATAGTGTATGGCAATAGGTTCATCTCTTGGAAATGAACATGTGTCTACCCACCTTTTCTCAGGTTACAGACGTGATGTTGCTTTTTATTTTAAATATTTCCCTTAGTATTAGATTGCAGTAACATTAGTATCTAACACAACTAGACAATGTACCACAAGATGATAAGTAGAAACTCACCACTTCTGCCATTTAGTGTTAAAACTAATTGTGTCAATTAGTTCATACTTACATTATATGAGAGAGATAGGACTATATATGTTGTTTCAGTCTATATTCAATACTTATTGTTTTTTGCTCAGTCCCAAGTTAGTAAAAAAATTATTTGTACTTATTTTTTGTGTATACAAAGAATTTGGTGAAAAAAAAAAGTTATAATAATGAATTGTATTTCCAGGTTGTGTCTGACGAAGCTGGACATACTGGACACTTTGAAGGAGATCAAGATAGGTGTGGCTTACAAGCTGAACGGCAAGAAGATTGACCATTTCCCATCGTCGATAGCCGAACTCAGTAGTGTAGAGGTGTGGCAATAAATACAACTTTAACTATATTAGTTAACTAATACAACTTTAAATGTACAGTTTATTTTTATAGAAGCGGCAAAGGGACAAGATTATCATGTCAAATTATCACTGCAGATTACATATATAATATTATCTGAGGTTGTGAAAGAGTTAGGAAAACCAATGGCTGTTAGAGTCTATTATCTACGAAGAATATTAAGTAATTCTAGCTATATGTGCCTTAATTATAAAAGAGTCAATGAATGTTCCTTATTTCATTAAGAATCAATGAGGTTGTTTGTTAAGTATGAAAATATGTATGCTGTCTTTGTGTCAGCTTATAAAATTGTTAAAATTCTGAAAGATATTGGCATATTTGAAATTATATGTAGCTGTGGTTTCTCTTTTATGGAGTATACATATCATTTTTACAAAACCTGCATAAAGTTTAATTATCATTTTTGTCAGGTGGAGTATTTAACGATGCCGGGCTGGGCCTGCAGTACAGAGAATGTCCGATCAATGGACAACCTTCCCGAGCAGGCCATAAATTATGTGAGGGCCATCGAAGACTTCCTGCAAATACCTGGTGATTATTCTCGCTTTCCGTTTTCATACTGTTGATACTGCACTGTGTGCAAAATCAGGGGTGAAAAATACTATAAAAGAAATGTTAGTATTTACATATATGGATTTCCTGCCCATAATATACACTTGTTATTGTATTTGTTTATGAAAGTACTTACATTATCGACATCAGCCTGTATAAGTGGAGTGCTGGACACAGGCCTCCCTGGAAAGGTTTTTGCCCATAATCCCCACGCTGGGCGAGCGCGTTGCGCACTGCGCATGCGCATGTAGTTTCCGCGCGTCGGGAGCCGCTCGTACACGGGCCGCGTCGCGCCGCGGGCAGCCGGCGCCGGCGCGGAGCCAGTACATACAAGTCATTAAAATATAACATTATAAGGGTTTACAATTTATTTTATAAATGTAGGTACGTGGTCGTAGTAAAGTAGGAGTGCGAAATTCTTATGATACTTTTAAGATAATGGAATATTATAGTAAAGTTGTACAAAAGTACCAAAATTTGTTTGATACTTATCTCACATTTTGGCTACATTGTACCTGTCTAATGATTGTACTTTATCATGTACACAGTGAAATACATCGGCGTGGGGCAAGGACGGGAGTCCATCATCAATGCGTATTAACGTTGGCAGGAGGGACATCGCTGTTTCGTCGACATACTCAAACGCTTCGTACCTTTACAGTTTACACTACTAAATATACTAATGGAAAGTATTATTAAAACCCTGCAATGCAACAGTGACACAAGTGTGGAACAACACTTGAAGTGTGAAAAGCGCCTAACATTTCAATTGTAGCAATTGTGAGTTCTACAATTTTTTGTCTATATCAAAACAGTCTGCCCAATATCAATATAAGTACCTATCATCTTTTAATCTATTTTATTAGCATTTTGAATAGCGTACGAGATTTTACGGGTATTATCATAAAATGTATCATCAGGTCATAACTATCCAATATCGCTTATCGAATGTCTGTTGCAGTTGTGTCATTGTTGTATTCGTCAGAAATCTGTATACCACATACATGAACCCACTGTCGTATTTCATACTTTTATACATTTAATTAAAAAACTGTAATAATGTGTACTGTGCTTAACTGTTTTTCTAATAAATTAATTTTAAATTGTTATGAAATATACTTGAACTAATGGCGTTTGAATATTTCTTTAACACCTATGGAGAGATTTATACAAATATCCATACACTATAGTCGGATGTTATATTGCGAGGTATTATTTCAATAGTCCAATGAAAAACATTCGAAATATTCGTTTCAAAATACTTCTCGAAACAGCTCCGTGTGTATTTACATACTATTTCTATCTGTTTGAGTATGTGATGTGCGGTAGTGTGCGTGTATTAAACATATTATTTTATTGTTAATTAAGTGTTAATATTAAGGCGAGCGCAGCGGACTCCGCTCTGGGGCCTTATTCGCTATGACCAAACGCGCAAATAACACGGCGCGAAAGTACTGTAACGCGCCGCGTTACGTCGCGTTTGGTCATAGCGAATAAGGCCCCTGGTCGTAATTATGGAATATTAACGAGTTTTGCGTAGGTTGGCGATGGCCCGTTAGGGGTCGAGCGGGCTTGTTGTCTCGCGTAACGAACGTTTGTTAGTAGCGCTGTGTCGCGTGCTTTCATCGCGTAAAGGGGTTTGTAGAATCAAAACTCTAAATGAACACTAAATTGTAATTTATAAACGTGTGATTCTCGAAGGCTTTCGTGAAGTCAGTTTGTGATTAAACTGATGGTTTTATTTTTCTTTTTGCTCTTTGTATTTTTCTTTTGTATTCCATGTCGATTAAATGAAATAAGATTATTGTTATTCCGAGATAAACATACAATGATGTGTATGTATATGGAAATTATGTATGATTTTAAATGTTTGTATCTTTTAAATTTTCCATTTTTTAGACTTTCATGTCACTTGGTTTATGAATTTGAAACTCCAGAAGAAGCAGTATCATTATTAATCTAAAAAGACAATATCAATGAAATCAAATTTTCTTTTCTACATGAAATAATTTAAATACAATTTGGAATGAGTTGTTTTTGCTACAATGCATTTGCAACGTATTTTTCATTCGATGTCACATAAAAATAACACTTATTGGCTTACTTAGTATTGTATTGTTTGTGTACTAGAAAATATGTTTGAGCTATTAATGAACTTTTGAACAATAATTGTACTGTCGAATGTTTTGTGAGTGCTTATACACTAGATTATATATGTACCTGCTTAACTCACGAAGGATGACGATGTCGCCACTTCTTAACAACAATCATGGAGCTCACGAAGAAAGAACTCCTCAAAAAACATGATTTAAGCCGGTACATAATATATTTTTCGACTGAAGTTTGCATTGATTTGATCAGATCTTTATATTGTGAAGATGTCGGTTGGCTGTTGAGACAATTTTCGGCTGTCGAAAGGGAACATGGTACAGATTGTTGTGCATACTGGCCGGCACTATTGGTCTGGTACTCGTTTGGTGAGACGTGATGACGGATACAAAATTTTCACTTGCAATTTTTATGTACTTGGTTAATTAGTTTATGTCAGATATAAATGGGTTATCTATGGTTCCCATTAACTGTTACACTTACGTAAGTAAGCTACATACCCTATTTTTATCATTTGTAGAAACTCTATAAGACTACTTTTTTAATGATCGAGAAGGCAAGACAGAGGGGGAGTTTGGTACGAAAGTTTGCCCAAAATATCCAAAGTATCTGGTATGATGTATAAAATATACGCTATATATATTTTTTTATTTTTCCGTAAATCGTCTCAGTCTCACAAAACTATTATCAGGGTCATGCCTGGATTACATCATTTTTTATACATTGTAATTACTACAGCGGAGAGGGTATGTTGTAGGTGGAGATTTTAATTATAGCATATAGACAGTATTTTTTTTCAACTTAATATATATTTTTTAAACGTGTAACCGGAAGTCAATCAGAAAACTAATGAGGCATCTAAGTTGCTTACACGGTTCGTATTGAAATCACTGCTATAAATGTATTTTATCAACTAATATTCCTTTTATACGTATGTGCATTTGTGGGAATTGAATTGGAGTTTTTCAGTACAGTGATATTGTCATTGGGTTCTAGTAGTCTTCCTATTTTTCGCGTGTGTAGGACATTGATTCACTGAATCATAGCGGACTACTAGTGTCTTTTTGCGGTGGATAATTTTATCAAACGTTCATGTTGTACTAGTACATAATATAATCAAAAATGAAACCCCATATTTGAGTTTGCGAATGTTATATCAATTGATTCTGCTCAATGTGAAACATTCATTGATTTGTACCCAGATTGTCAGATCTATTAAAAAAATTTATTTTGCGTAGATATTTATGACGTCACCGCTCTTATTTAACGCCGATAAATTGTGTATGTATATGGCTTCAATAAAATGTTGACTTCCGGTTGTACGTCATTGATTAGTTTTTCTTTATATTTGTATATTGTTACATATACACACACCTATATTTTTTATATCATCTGTGGTGCTTTAGTACAAATGATGTGTACGTGGAGAATTTTCGAGCAATAATTACAAGTAGTTAAATTTTATAGTAATAATAATAATAATCGCTTTAGAGATTAATAAGTACTTACTATTGCAGCTTCATTTTACCATGCTGTTCATTGATGCTTTACATTTCCAATTCCGAAATCCAACTTTCATATGCTAAGCCCCCTCCTCCTCCTCCCCTTGCTGTTTCTCGTTTGTTTTTTAGCGCGTAAAAACATAACTTCAGCCAAATGAAATTGCAAGGCGTAGTTTATTTTAATGCATAATTGCAAAACGCAGTTTACTTATACGTCTCAGTACTACAACTGGTAAGCCATGTGGTTCGTCAGCTGTATATCGAATCGTGTCTCGCTCGCGAGTCGTACATTATATATTGTTATTGAGATTGTGTCCTGTGTGTATTGCTTGTGAGTTCTGTTTTATTATTTATAATTTAATGCTATCGAATCGATGTTTGAACCGAGCTTTACCGGTCTTACGGTGGTCGTCGTTTGTTGGAAAGTTAAACAGTGTTTTTACTGTTACATGTTTCGTGAGTGTTAATAGAAATTATTATATATGCACCGTCTTATTTCAAACTAGTCGAGCCATCAATGATGGATTTACACATTTGCCGCCCCTACCGACCTCTACAATTCCACATTCATGTAGACCTTATAACATTTAAAATATATAAATATGAATTTTCTGATTTCTGTAAGACAGTCTCACTGACTTATTTTAGTCTCCGAATATGCCGCCCTAAACTCCCGCCTACTCAGCCTGCTTATAAATCCATCACTGCGGGCCATGACGATGAAACATCCGTGAAATAAGCCGGTACCTATTAATAATAATATATAAAAAACAGTGTTTTGTATGCTGGGTGCGCATGTGCATATCTGTTTCTGGTTTCGACGGATTTGTCAGTTTTAAGATCTCTAACATAGATTTTTGTCATTTGCAGACGTTCTCGTCCTGTAGGATCCTCTGACGCTATACAAATAGCTAATGAAGTGATCAATTGCAACTTGTTCACAGAAATCTATAGGTAATTCGTTTTCGTGTAGTACAGTAGTGTACTACTCCGTCTAGTGCCTACAGTGATTTGAGATACAAGTCGTAATCACCGTCGGTTCATTGTCCTTTATCGTTGCCACTGTTGCCTACAGAAAACATATTGTTTTGGATATGCTATGGTGCTCGACTCAACTGAAACTGCTACTTAAATAAAAAAGAAAAAAATAGAAAGCAGGAAAGAAACCAGTTTGTGTAAGTTAACTGTGTTCTTTTTGTATCGTTACAAAGTTGCAACAATAATGCGGTTCCTAAACAACTGTGAAATTGTAATTTGAATTCAATAAAACCTCGTTAGTAGCTTGTATCGTAAACGAATAGTTTTTTGTCATTATTTTTAGCGTTATCATTAAATGCACAAACTAAATAACCAATCAGTTTTTATAATAACATTGTCAAAATTTGAAATGTCTGTGCTGTTGTTGCCCCATACCATTAATTTATTGCTGAAATAGATTTAAAAAAAAAGTATGTACTTGAAACTCGGCGTAGTTAATTTTAGAGAGATAATTTTAAAAACTTCCATGTGTCAATCACAGAGTGTCTTTGAAATAATTGTTAATTTGAGATTCACACTGTTAATGTGACGTTTATTAATATTAATTCTACATTGGAATATGATGGAAATTAATGATTACGAATGAATGTCCCATTCCGAAGATAATTGTGAAATCATGTAATTATATATATTATTTAGCGGTCGATTCTATATCCCGCTTGATAACATTCTTTGACGTGTTTTATGTGATATATATACTATTTTAATGTAAATATTTCAGTACAGTTATGCGCGAATAAAATATTGGTTTATTCTTTTATGTGGCAGTTTTATTTTTATTTATTCAAACGTAACATCACGCCTGTAATCCCCGAAGAGGTAGCCAGAAGAGTGTAATACTCTCAATCGTTTCACTAGTTACGTTGTCGTCTCATCATTATTCATCCACTTAAGTATAATTATTTGTAAATACGTATATAACGTACGACGAATGAAAACTGTACGTGGATCTGAATAGGATATGTGACTGGGTTACATTTGTTTTGCAATGTATCGGGGCTAGGTACTAATATCAAGTGAGATTTTTGAACTTATTTTAATACTGAAAATGCTGCCCACTTTGAAATGATCATGCTAACCATAACCATTCCTACCATTTAATATGCATAAATAATACAGATATATTATTCTCTTTATTGGACACTTCTGATGTGTGCGTATGGAGATTAAATATAATTGAAAGTACATATACTAAAGACGGTGGTGGCAATTTAATTCTTAACACACAACACTAATATGTATACCAGTTTTAGATTAGTATAAAGATAATCAAAACTATACCAATCTAGGAACCTAATTTAATATTATTGTAACTACATTTTGAGAGAACATTAGACATCTGCAATGTATCCTATACAGAAAACAATATAACATACTTTTGTAATAGATACTTGACTGCCTCTTACTTTTGTAATTGACTGCCTCGTTGGTCGTGTTGGTTGCAAGTGCGACTGCCGATCGGGAGGTCCTGGGTTCGATTCCCGGGTC
>DWDU01005114.1:0-10239 GCA_018245575.1 Jemadia suekentonmiller
GGGGCGCGCGGGCGCGGGGCGCGCGGGCGCGGGGCGCGCGGGCGCCGCGGGCTCGGCTACCCGTTACGACTATACAGTGTTATGTTTATATACAATATCACTATCGTTACGATATATCTAAATTATACTTAAACATACAGGAAAATGATTTTCTAAATGATGTAAGTGTTCTATAGACAGAATACTAAAATATAAAATAGAATTGATTATTGTAATTGAACAGGCAAGTGGTAAAATTACGTTAAAATATATTATGCATGTATATGTTTTCCAATTTAATTGGTTTGTAAAAGAATGATATATAGATTAAACGTCACTCTACTAATCATAATTCCTGATCTCGGCTTGAACACTTGCAAAGAGACAGCACTTATGTATAATTCCGAGCCGACTCCATGGAGAGCCGTCCGCCGAGTGTCTGCGGGTAGCCGTACTATCCTTGAATGAGTAACGGGTGCCGAAGCGGTGCGGTCTCGCTGCTCCAACGAAACATATAAATGTAACCGTCACCCGACATGCGACTAAACTAGCAACGTACTGCTAACAATGCCTATTAGCTTCATATAAAACCGAACTATTTTCTAGAGTAAGATTAATATTATTTGGTGTTAATTTGCCTAGGTGTACACCGAGCTCCCCCGCCTGCCGCTCGGCCCCTAACCTACAGTTATTGTAACCCTAGTTTCACCCGTATGTCAAACCACACTCCATGGTACATACGCCAATACCGCGCAATGACTCACGCTCACATTTACATAGATTTGGCAGCGACGGCCGGCAGCGGGCGAGCGCCTCCCGTCGCAACACTACAATATAATATGTTTTAAACACAACCAATGTTTTATTATATTAAATTCACTCTCGCCAGCGGCCGTCATTTTACATCTCGGTAGTGTTGTGCCGAGTGCGGTACGCGTAACTATCGATAAAATACGTAATATATATATATATGTATATTCAGCTGCGTGGCCGCTGCACACAATGTCGAAATTTCATTTCGTATAAGTATATATAGCGTCTCGTGCTCGACACACTGCAATGTAAATAATGATATGGTTGTTTTATATACACTACAACACCAAAACGAACGTTTTGTTTATTTATATGTTTCCGTTAGTACACGTCACAGTCAATCTATCAACCAATATCTATGTAAATGCACTAATTCATTAATTTACATCAAAACGAATACCCGGTAACATTTTAATATTGTAAATAATCTTTTAATTAAATATAACCCGTTCTCATTTATCTTAAAACAAGCGTTATCATTTTTATTATTAGTATTACTTTGTACTTTGTACACGACGAGGACAATAAATCTTATGTCTAAACAAACCAATCGATACGCTAATACGAGATTGTATTCAGCGATTATTTAAGTGCTGTGATAACACACCACTTCCACACTCCCAGCACAACTAGAGCGAGAGTAATTGCAATAGAAATACCCGATATTTATACCCGATATAGATTTAGCTTACTGTACATATAGTAGAAACCAACACATCTGCTTGATTACGGGCTCTATTGAGCAAATAGATGGTTTTAAAATGGACACCAGCTCAATTGGGTTATACGCGCAAGCAGTTTTTTTAAGCAACAATATAGCGGAGGCTGTTGAAAGTACAGCGCATCTTTCAGACACTGATTGGGAATGCTAATAGTGTTATTTACTCGCCGTCAGTGTTGGTCGTATTTTTTGCAACTGTGTTCTGGGTTCAGACACAGAACCTGCTGCGTACATCGTTGGTACTGGCGTGGACCGCTGTTAAGCAATATTGTATATTTTTGCTGGTGATATGTCGTACTGGACGATAATTGCTATTAGTGATAGTTTGCCTTTTGCCACTATACGTAGATTGAAAAAAATTAAATCACAAATATAATCGCTGTATACAATCGCTACCCAGCCGTCCCATTCATTAACACTATTATTGCTATCAAATAAATCAACTCACCGAAACACTTGCATTAGTAGCTCCAATAATTTAATAGATAAAAGTATATCTCTACAATATCACGTCACGTAACATGTTCTTGGTACCTATTTAATTACTAGTATGTCGTATTTATCCGTCTAAGTTTGCGGCAGTTTTTTTTAGTTCACGTAATTTTTTTATCACCATATATTCTTTCTATCTAAAAAGTGCTCCACGTCTATTTTAAAAGTGCATCTATGAGCAAATTCACTTTGGTCTGCAGTTTTTTTTTGGACCATTCGAAAGCGCAGCGGAGAAAAACTGTTCGTTGAAACTGCTGATACTTATACAGTGGTCTCGCTTTATGTACACGCTAGAAATAATTGAAATATCGATTATCAGGAAACTATACTAACTATGCATTTACTGATAAATCTCTTAAAATACGCAGATAGTTTAGAGCAAAAGATGCTGGACATGAAATGTTTTGCCTTATAGCCGAAAAAATCAAGCGTTTAGTTTTCACACCAAACAGTCGTGTTAGAAAAACTCACAATTTCCACTTCGAAATTCTCATAACCCCTAATAATATTCTCATATTCGTTCGATAGTTATCCAATTCAATACATTTCAAATTTATCGCATTTTTTTTTCTCTTAACATTATTTCTAAAAATCGTCATATATTCGTGACAGTGCTGAGCCCTTGAGGCTCGAAGAACGGAATTTTCCAAATTGATCGCATATTTTTTTAGTACCTAATTATTACTTGAGACGTAATTTGCGTGAAAACTAAGCACCCTCTATGAACTACTATGTATGCTACTTTGGACGAAGAATGTATATAAATTTCTAGGGCTATGCTGTGTTACAACCGACCGATGATCGACATCGACACTCATTGATCGGCGCTCATCACTGGCGGCCGCGCAGCTGTCAACTGTCAACTTGACACAAATCGGAGCTGTCGAATGAACGAGTCGGTATCGATTTAGGTTAGCGATTGTAGCATCGTGAATCGATCGACGCCCACATGCTAGTAGCCTCCTAAGTCCTACTTCACCTGCAGCATGCACATGCGAGCAAGACAAGTGCCGTGAGCGCCAGCGTGAGCTCGCCAGTTGGTGCGCCGTTGCACATGTCCTCTTCACAGAAACACATGTGGCCGGTGCCTGTACTTTCCATCATGCACACATGGTCTACCATGAATAAATTGATTTGCAGCTGCGAGGTGCACGTCCGCCGCACCACCTCGTACGCTGGAAGCACACAAAATTACACAATATATAATTGTACTTGGCTCCTCTGCACTCCCACGAGGCTTCGCTCGCGGGTCACAGATAAACATTTACATTGTTACACAAATATTTTATTTTAAATATGCGTGTGTGGAACCGGAAATATGTACTCTAAAATTCCATCTAATGTATTTGATTGTGTCGGTACGAATGGTTTTTCTTAATTTAATATTTAACACTTATAACTGTTCCGAATTGTTTTTTCTGTGATTGTTTTTTCTTTAAAAAATTGTGAGATATTAATGGAGACTTCTGATTTATGTTGTTTCTATGGGACGGAGCAATTACTTATGGATCTATGTGTGACAAGAGCAATGAATGTGAAATAAATATCTCAGGTCTGTGAAAATAGAGACACTTGGCGCTCGCCGCTGTCTGCCTACCCGTACATGTCCCGACGTGTTGATATAATGATAATTATGTATTAATGAGGTATTTTAAGGGTGCTTTTACAAAGGCCAACAACAATACTGACGACTTTTGGAGTAGCGAACCATCTTGACACAGCACCCGTTGCAGGTCTGCAGGGGCGGCTGGTCCCGCGGCAGCGCCGTGTAGTTGAAGGGGTCCTTGCAGCGGAAGTCAGTCCAACTGTCGCACTCGTAACAGTAAATAGTCCGAGCTGGGGGCAGAGCGTTCACGACAATTAACAACAACATAACTCCTTTACTCCTTAAGTACAACTGAAGTAGTGCTGTGTCCACACATCACATCGAGACGTGCGCTTGTCAACAAGCGCTCTTCCAATATTAATACATATCAGAAATTCTGTTCAATTCATAGCTCATCTTTTATCTTCAATTTTTCATCTGTCAGGTTTATTGTTAGTTCGTTGCGAGCGAGCTGAACAAATGCCCAATTTTTAATGTGTAGAAAGTTGCGCTGAATATTGAAACATAAAAAGCTATTATCAGATTAATTAAAGTACCTATGACCTATGCCTACGCTTAGTTCAAAGTAATAAAATGTAGCGTATTGTTTATAAGTGTTCTGGCAAGCATTGTTTATTTCCCGAGACGATCAAACGAGATTGTCGTGCTCTCTGCCTACCTCATCAGGGATAATCATGGACCAGATCAGAGCAGACTCATTGGGGCCAGCGCACAATGAAAGATAAGATAAGATAAACATTTATTCCATCACAGAAAAAAAAGACATACAGAAACAAATCAACAATAATAAAAACTAAACTAAAACAATATTAAATTAAACTAAGACAAAATATTTCATGTGAAAACACACCATACTATTCACATCTCATAACCGTTCTTTTTATTTTATCAATTCTAGGGTGTGCAGGTCTCCTCACGAAGTTGCCCGGCGCCGCTATAGTGATATTAAAACTTAAAACGCACTCTTTTTGTAAAGAGCTGCGCGCTGGATTTGAAGCCGGGCCTCCGGAGTAACAGGCTGGATTTGAAGCCACTAGGCTATCACTGCTTCTTTTGTAGCAACTACTCTTTATTATCATATCATTCGTAGCTGATGTACGTATTTTGAGAACATTGTATTAAATACGTCGACACAATAAGAACCGATTAGGTTATTGTCAATGTCGATTGATCGTCTTGAGACAAGTACCTAAGCTTTAAGGGACGCCCAATCTTTAGATATGTTCTATACCAAGTGCAGGCGAACTGTCCTCAAAACAACACGCAGAAATCAACTAGACACTTGCGAGGATGAATGTTTTCCCACCGCAATTTGAGGCCGCATACCGCTCTCGGCTTCGACGTGTCAGCACCTCGCTACTATGTTATCATAGCGAGGTGTCTAGTTCGCTTCTGCGAGTTATACTCATATTTACTGAAAGAAGTCAACGTGTGATAGCAAGTGTCGTAAGTGCATCAAAAATATTGAAGAATTAACAAGAAATACATTATTGATGATATTTTGTCGGACAGCATACAAGAATGTAGTGGGACGTAAACGTAACTGGTGAAACGGTGAGTTCTCTGTCTATCTGTTCGGGGATTACAGGCATGATGTTATGTCTACAAAAATAAGGGTATTCATTGCTAATTATAAAAAATCATATGCGCGCATAAAACATATGCGTGCCGTAACGTTTAAGTTTGAACACATTCATCAAGGTTTCTGAAGCTGCTTAAATGAGAAGACCGAAAAACGGCTGGTGTGACCTGCGCCTAACTTACGCAGGCTTACGTGTTGGTTCAATAAAACAAAACGTAAATTTACTTTCACAAAGTAATGCCGCATAACATTAACCGGAAGTTAATTTAAAATATATATCAACGGCAGTTATTTAAATACTTTCATTACAATATTGGTTTAGAGCTCACTGCCACGCAAGCGCCGCGGTCACTGCACAATGGCGTAATCTGACGTCGCTAATTGCAGTTAGTGCTCGCTTGGATTTAACGTTCTTTAGTTAACAGGTATTCACGCTTTCGATATAACCATATAAGCGTCTTACCCACAATCCAGTAAACAGTCCTCAAGGGCAGATTAAGAGAATCTTTCAGAGACAATAAAATACTTAATGAATGTAGAAGTGGGGAAAGAAGTTCGTCAGGAGCGTGTGCGATGTAAATGGTCAGTCTCCACGTCTGGGGGCACTAAGCGTGGCAGTGTGAGCGGTCCCTCGCGCCGGTCACGTAACCTGGCGGCTTGTCGCGAAGGTGACGCGCAATCACATGCAGGAGCCACCTACGAGTGCTGCTCGTCGGCGGAACAGTTACAGCAATTGACGCAAACGGCACTGATGACCGGCACCGCGCCCCACGCGTGCGGGCCCACAGTTCTTTGTTCCGTCGCAGGCGCGCGACGTTATACAGGAGGTACCAAGCATTATATTCATATTGTTAGAAAAAGGACCGCTCATTGAGATGAGTTTGGATCGCGGTATGACATAATTATATCGTTACGCCAGCTCCTTAGAGGATAGGCAGAGAACACCGAGTGTAAAATATCTTTATCCTTTCAGACCTGTCGTGCTTCATATACATAGGTATGTACGTTACTTTTAGAGATTTCTGCCTCCCCTAACAGCCAGTATCTGGTCTATCTGGTCATCATAGGCAAGTCGTGGTCTCGCTCGTGATCCCATCAATATTCGCATTGTATATCTGTAATGTCATTCTTTGTCTCGCCTACATGTCCGAACCATCGGACCAAGTCCTTTCTTATTTTCACACAGAGTCGTTGTTGAAGGGCGATCACTGCCCAACATTACGAGCAATACCATTCCTTTTATAGAACGCTAGTGTATGTTTAGCCTAAACTCGTAATCTATGTGCATTTATAATTGTTTACGTAGCCGTGTAACCTAGGCTATTCTAGATGCTAAACACATGCTAACTTAAGTCACGCGATGAATACATTAGCGCTTAGATTTTCTATGTAGCAGTTTTTGCGACCTTGGCATATATATAAATGGACTGACACGTTTTATATTTTTTAAGGCGTTATAGTTATAATATTCGTTAAAAGTAATATATTTACATAAAGATAACTTAAAACATAATATTTTACGGTTTTGATTTCCAGTTTCATTTAAATTTCCTTTGAACATCGTCAAATTAATACAGTGGGTACGTACTAGTTATTATGTATAATAAGTCTGATTAAAAAGTAAATTTAAAAATAGTCACGAGTTTTCTGAGTATTTCTCTCGACGACTATCACATGCGACCGCTGATCGAGGGGTCCTGTGTTCGAACCCTGGGTCGAGTATTATTGAGTTTTTCTAACTTAACATTTGTAGTAGTAGCACAAAGTGAATTTATGCCCGGTGTACGGCAATACACTCTCCCTCTCCTCTGTGGTGGGACGATCAACAGTAACAGTAAAAGTAAAACAGTCCTGGTGCAGGTTGCTCGCAGACGTGCGTGCGTGAGCACGGTGTGCCGCGTGCTGCTGCTGGCCGTCCGTCTCGTGCTCGCTTCATTATAGAGAGTTTACAACCAGCCGCTCGCTGGCTGTAGTTCGACTGGAACTGGTCGCACTGTCGTCGGTGTCATTGTGACCCGCGTGGCGGGCGAGGCTCTTCCGCGAGCCATCCATCTCTACGGCACTACAAGTAACTAACACTTATATAATGCCAACTTTAGTAGCTTAAAAGAACGAGGTTTCTTCGCCGCTCCCGCCACCTCACCGCACTACATGTTATTAAATAAACGTATTGTTATAGAAT
Organism: Jemadia suekentonmiller; assembly: GCA_018245575.1. NCBI lineage: Eukaryota > Metazoa > Arthropoda > Insecta > Lepidoptera > Hesperiidae > Jemadia > Jemadia suekentonmiller. The sequence continues at coordinate 7,376 of DWDU01005114.1, forward strand.
TTTCGACAGTTACTTGAGTGGTACACATACAGGAAAATACACATTAAATTATATTTAAAAAAATATCTCAGAACATCTTCACACTCGGCCATCTGATCCCAAATTAAGCATCAACAGAGCTTCGGCTACAGTGATTCGACGTCGGCGATTAATAATTTACATACATAGACATATATACTTATACCGATATTTTTTACACTGAGACATAAACTTGTGTTGATCACACTAATATTTATTCGTCCAGTATAATGTAACTTAAGGCCCATGGCACAACGGTCAGGTTCACTAACCACTGCATCATCGGGCCACGCCTATACAGGGTATATGCTCTCGTTAGCCGTTGAGTGAGAGCAAGGCTCACCTATGTTGACCATGTAAGTACTGATTGATGGAGGAGTCGCAAGTGTCCGACGTCGGGGTACATGAGTGAAGTGAGTGACGGATGTGCTGTCCGCAAGGACGGCGGTATATGGAATTCCGTGCTCTCTGTCTAACCCGAAGGAACCTGGTGCGATAATATAATAATGCAATATTTTTGCAAAAAAGAACTTCATTATGTTAACGTAAAAATATTAGTTTTTTAAATTCTAAGACTGTCTTCACAAACATCACAGAAGTAACTGAGAGCAGTTGGCTGTGGCCGTCCGCTCACGAGCTGTCTTAATTGTCAATTTAATAATTTATTACGTAACGACATGCCTGTAATACAGCAGTAGGCAGAGGAATGTAGGTAATACACTCCCACATTTCACCAGTTACGTTTATGTCCCACTATGAAAGAGGTGATGAGTCCATACATTTCCATACACCGGGCTCTCATCTAGACTCTGACCCACTATCAAAAACTCAAACTAGAAAATGTAAGCTAAAAAATCCAATAGCACCTGAGCCGGGGGTCGACCTCAGCGTCTGTCGGTGACTCGGCCGCCGGAGCAGTAGTTTATATTTTATAATAATAATAAAATAAATAACTAGTACTTGACCTTGGGTAAAACAAATAACGAAACTCCGATGAAGAGAACCACTGGGATAATGGTGTAAAGTACATCGGCAAATAAGTTCGCGAAGGTCAGACATTTAGCGCACCACTCTCTGATTACGCCGCAGGGTGCCTGGCGTGACGTTATGACATACTCGTAAGTACGATACAAATTGAATTTGCATTAGATAGGGCTGGCAGCACATACGAGTGGTGCGTGCATTACACAAGTGTGACGTACGAATGTTCTTGACTATACCATGTAAGGTTTCATATAAGGAATCATTTACCCAACCGGTGTACTACCTTGAACATACTCACGTTATGCCCGTCTGGTGCTTATATTAGATCACACGTATTGCTCGTTGGTCGAGCGCGATGCCGCCCGAGCTCCCGGAACAAACCCCGCGTCCGACTATCGGACGTTTCAATTACAATTTGTTGTTAACATTTGTAATGACGGGTGGGAGTGTAGAATCGTGCCCGGTATATTGGAATTGACTCAGCCCTTATTCTATGTTGGGACGTAAACGTAATTGGTCAACCGTGGATGGGGAACAGTCCTCTGCTTACCCCTTAGAGGATTACAGGCGTGATGCTACGTTACGTGATTTTATGTTACGTGTTGCTATTTTATCGGTGCCGGTACCCCTATACTTAAGTCTATAAAGACGTACGACAGTACGTGCATCAACTAAAAGCTCGGCCGTTCCACTTAGCGCGCATTCAGCACTTACCTGTTCACCTGCGGCGGGAGTGTTTTGTGTTATGTGGAACAGTTTCACAAACATAAGAGATAGGGAGCCAAAGAGATGCGCTCTTGTTTCAGTGCAACTAAAATGTATCTAAAAGCATTTCTACGGTTAGGAAATGTTTTATATTGACCCAGTCTAAGGTTAGTTTAGGTTCAGAGTATGTAGTGTCACGCCTAAGAATAAGTGTTAAAAAATGACACAAATAAAATGAAATATATGAATATCTTTGTTTTCTTTAATGTATTTATAATCTGTTATAATTCGTTAATAGGCACATGCCAATAATATTCCAATTGGACAATATTCAAATATTTATGAAGCGTTACAATAAGCAATGACTCGGCATTGTACCGTAAGCTCTCAAGCGCTTTCGTGGATATAATAATTAAACTTTTACAGTGTAATAAACGAGTACTTACACTGGCATTCGGCCTGAACTAGTGGAGTCAGACTTAGTGCCCATAACGCTGAAAATCCATGCTTTCATTAGTACAAAACAAAAAAGTAAATACACAAAGCTATATAGTGAGGGCTACTCCACTATTACTCTCAGATGTCGCTACTCGCAACGGACGCCATCTGTCAATTTAGTAATATTGCCAGGTGTGGGGAAGTACAAATTCTAGTTTTATTCTCCATTGTAATCCTCTCCTACACAGAAAAACTTGAAACACGCAAATTAACAGAATATGTTAAATAGTCGAAATTCAGGTGCCGGTAATTAGAGTCTTGACTGCGGTGAAGTAATAGCAGAATAGTTTATAATATTCCATTGCTTTAACTTGGGCCTGATGAACTCAGAAGGAAATACTTTGTGAAGGAGGTAGCGCCCTGTAGCGTGGGTTAAAGTAGCCCTCATACTAAACAAGTACACTCGCAGAAGAGAAAAGATTCATCAAGATCCTGTAAATAACTGAAAGTAGGAAAATAAAATAAATTTTGAAAATAAAACCATAGACTGGGTCATAATCATAACTAGATAAATAATTTGGAAAAGATGAAGAAAACGCTATATAAAATAGAATGACGTATAAAAACATACTTACTTTAGTCAACAGTAAGGCAAAATAGGGTGTAATGTTATAATGTCTGGAATTTCCCAAAATATGGTAGGCATAATATGTCATACT
>DWDU01005115.1:0-10239 GCA_018245575.1 Jemadia suekentonmiller
CCTCTTCAAGGGCTTCAATTGCGATAGGTTATAAATGGAATACATTGGAACTGATCATGATTATTTAGTGATGTTATGATTACTGATAATCTTAAAACAGTTATGATTACTGCTAATCTTAAAAACTCGCCAAACATTGTACTTTCTTAAAACTTTCATAACTTTAAAACTTAACACTTTATATTAAATGAATATAACATATGTATGTACTTAGCTAATATTCTTTTTATTTACTTTGTAGGACTGGTGCCATCTGCAGTGATCATTGTGTCAAAGGGACAGGGAATGTGATTGCAAGTGTCACAAAAGTTGAGATATCAAGGTGAATGTGAATGCTGCAGCACAAACTGTGATATTGTGTGCATTTTCAATCACAATGCATGAACGGATGTTCATTGTAAATTTTCTGGGTTTTGGATCATTTATGAGCGTTAAATTAGTTAGATTTTCTCACATACAGCTAACTTATCAGTTATATTACAATGTCAAATTTATATGTTTGATATACAGCAAGTTCCACACTCATTTTATTCTGTTAATTATCACTGGGACTTCACATACATATTTCTAACAGCTGTGTACTATATGTATGAATATTTATGTTGTATTTAAAACTATGTTAACTGTAACATTAAAGTTACACATTGTGCTGGGTAATTTGCTGAAAATTAATGTCATTAGACTTGTAACATTGTTAGCCTGTTAGTCAAGTTATAACTGGAATAATAGTATTAATGAACCATAAACTGTATCATTTTAATATGATTATAGAATTATCTATTATTCATTTTTAGAGTGAAGCACAGTTATGTTCAATTATAGCAATAATTATCAATTGTATTTCGGAAACCCAACTGTAAGCAACAACTACTTTGCAACATTTGAATAAAATAATAATATGTGTGAATTATCATAGACTCTTCAATGTAATAATTTAAAATTCATACATATTATAATGATACTTAGTATAGAACAATTTATTTAGTCATTGAAAACAACCACCCTATCAGTTCCTGATTTCTGAGCTCTGCTTCAAAATAACTTTAAGATTTAAAAAATCTCTAACCGGTTGCTACCATTACAATGCAATATTTAAATATTTGATCATATTTTACTGATAATAAATCAAGTTATTTTAATTGGTAAGTGAATGAGTAAAAGTGTATTGATTCTTTATGCTTCCATGAATGTTTAGTTATAAAAATTGTCTGAACCAATTGTGTATTTTGAGTATTTAGAAATTTCTCTAAAATCCTTCTTTTTTTAATAAATATTCGTGTCCGCAATTTTGTTTTATTTGTATTCAATATTGTTATGGTAAGATCTTGTGAATTTATAACAGGCAATCACTTCTAAGCATTAATATTCTTATTAGATTGTGTGGCCTGCTTCCATTAGAACACACGATAACTTGTTTATAGAAGCGACTGACAACTAATACTATATATATTTATCTACATATTTAGCTATTAATATTCGCCAAAATACCCGCAGTAACATCAATAGTATTGTCAATTGTATAATTAATAGTTATTAGTGTTGCCACAACCCCTTTTTGCGTTAATTTACTATGTATAATAAGTAGAATAGAGTTTTAAAATGTCCCACTTACTAGATAGATAGATATCTAAAATAGACTATCTCATGTCGAAAAAGTAGTGGAATGTTAGAATGAAATGTAATGAAAACTATTATGATAAATATTAAAATAATTTATTTCTAACAACTTGTATACAGTAACAAAAAAGTCATGGTTAATATTTAACATCAGGGTTATCAGCAATCAGATTAAGACGTTTATCTAAATATCTTAAAGTTTATTTTTATTAATCTATAATATAACTTTAAAACATCAAATATCACTTTAAAACATGCAGAGGAATAAAATAGGGGCATAAAAAAAATACATTAAGTACATTAAAATAAAAAAAAACCAGGTCATACAGGAATCCTGTATGACCTTAATTTGCAACTTTAATGCTCATGAAGAGCAATCCTAATTGGTTCACAAGTTCAGGTTGTGTTCTTAAATATATCATTTCAGGATAATTACAATCCATTTTATGTTTATCAGTTACTAACACATTTTATTGCTACTAGAGAATTAGTTGAAAAAACCTTAGTGTGTGTTCAAACGTTATGGTTTACAGAAAAGGTTTTTGCCTTCGGTTACTAATAGCATAAATAAACATAATGTTGGTATTCATACCATAGTACATCAGTGGATGTGTTTAAAAACTGATTAGTAAGGTAACAAATTGAAATGTGAATACTATTATGATTTTTTAAATCATTTAACTCACATAGAGCTGCAGAAGTAGTATAACTTCTGCAAATTCTAGACACATTGCATTACATTTATTCTTAAGTACATCAAAATAGTTTCTCATCAATGTAAAAATCTGTGTAAAAAATTGTCACCTAGACTGAGTTAACATCACAGAATTGACTTAACATTTCAACTTTAGAGTACTAGATACACATTAATTTTGGTGACTTGTGTTAGACATAATTTTAAGTAAGATTCGAATTATGAAACAAATAGACACCTACACAACACATTCCCATTAGACAGATGAATTTATACCTACAGTACAATCCTTAGGAACCTTTTGTATCTAATGATAATGATATAGAGAACATATTGTTTTCCATAGACAATTTATAAGTAAAAGTCAAACACATTTTACAGATATTTATATCACAATGAAACGAATAAATAAATATAGACGTAAAATATCACTGTAGTAAAAAAATATTACAATAATATCATTATAATAATAAAACCTCATTGTAATCAATTCCATCAAACTATGATCTGTTCTAATTGCAATATTACTAAATGATTAATAAAATTTATATCATACTACATGAACCTTTAAAGTATCACATTAATCACCCTGTAAGCAGAACACTACTGTCTATTTGTAGTAGAGAAATGTTAATTTTATTTTTTAACAATAAACAATAATGCACATACATTAGTTCCTGAATATCACATAAAAAAAATTGTTCTTTAGAACACAGATAGACACACATCTATCAATTTAAAAAAAACTTTATATGCAAGCATTATCAAAGCCTACTAAATTTAATTCATAACATTGGAAAGCGAACTAAACTTAATTAAATACATTTTATTAACAAACAATAGAAAACAAAAATAATTGGGTTATTGTTTTGAGTTCAGTGAAATATAATTATAATATATTATAATATGTAATAGTATATTAAATCATACTATTATATTGTCAGCCATCTTAAGAACAGGGCCATTTTGTACAATTGAACATAAATAGCATCTTGGGAATAATGAGGATACAACACATCTTGAGATACATCACAATTAGTTATAACAGGCTCCTCACCTATCAATTTTGGTGACTTGATACCATCACAGTTATGTAATGTCAAATTCTTATCGAAACAAATCCGAATCTCATCTATCATGCTCAAACTATCTTCTTTGACACATTCAATCGCCGGATTGACACCCAGCTTTGCTTTAATCACTTTGTAGATATCCAACACCTTGTATCGTTGAGTGTTTGATGGGGATATGTGGCCTTCATTTAGAATACTTGTTATGTCATATTTCTTTAACCATTCCAGACCCTTGGAAAAGTATTTGAATTCTGAATTCAATGATTGTAACACAGCAGCACAAGTTCCATGTTTGCTCCACTCATGTGCCCACAAGCTATACAGCTGTGAACCTGCAATTAAAAAAATATGATGTAACATCATATCTGAAATCCCCGAGGAGGTACGCTGAAGAATTCAGTACACTTCCTTGTTTTATTTCCATCCTGCTATGGAATGAGGGTTGATTATTGCCACTAGGCACAAATACAGACTCCTAGCCACAATTAAAATTCTCAAGTTAGGAAAACCCTACCATTGGGATTTCCTCATTCCTGACAGAGAAATGAGACCTGGGATATTTTGATGAATAACTGTGCTTGCAACCACTCAAGCAATGTGGAAGTCAAAATTAAGAATTGGAAGAATCCGTAATTGTGTAAGACTAAGCTACACATCATATTACATTTGTCTCATAATTAATAATGTTTATGTTGTATTAGATGTGCAATATTAATAACAGGCTTGTTTTTCCTTATATATCATGTGATTCACTACTGCCTGGTTATTGTTTACTGTTCAAATGTAATATTTTTATGTAATACACTTGCTTCACAAGCATCTTTATCAGTAGACAATATATATGACTGTTATTTTTATATAACAGTCTTATTGGTATTTTTATTATTTGTAATTTCAGTAAAAACTGCCAATGAACCATACTGTAGGGCCTGTCTACTGTCTATCCCTCTGAGACATAGCAGCATACATTCTGTATTGGCATAAACATAAAACTTTACTTTTTAAAACCCTATATTTTTCTATAATAAATACCTGGCTAGTTACAATACTGAAAGTAAACCCAAAAGAAGCAACAATATAGTGTACTATCAAGTACCTATATGTCTCTTCACAGACCAATATTGGTGTTCTATTATACACCACGATTTTACATTTGATCGATGAAAATATAGTAATTAAGCAGCGGCAGGAATTTTTGCAAATTAGCCAATTAATAAATTATTAGCAGTTTTATTAAAAATGTAGCATACACAGACCCATTTACAGAACACTGACTTTACATCTTTTTACCTATTTCTTCTAGTTTGAGCAAAGCCATATTCGTAATGCAAGAACCCAAGTAAGAAATTACTGTTTAAGTTTACCTGCATCGATGTTTGTCCAATATTCAATTAACTCAGTCTCAATAGGTCTCACTTGCTCCGGGTCGAAAAACCATGTCCTATTGCAAAACCCAGGGCCGATTGTGCCCAGTTTTGTTGGCCAGATGCCATGTATGGACCAGGAATCTCGCTTTGCGGGCATAGTGCATTTTTGAGTATGGTGATGCTTTCGCATTTCGTTACAGACAGTCGCAGGCCATTGCTGTGTGAAGATAAGGATATCCCATTCGTGATATCCACTCACATGGTGAGCCTCTACATTGCGTAACCTGAAATGAGTTAAATGCAAAACACCACATTTACTTTCGCCTAACTAAAACATAACACAGTGTCATTTACTTACCCCGAACAAAAGGCAGTTAAAGTACATATTAAAATTATATACTGCATTTTATGCTTGTGTTCCGAAAATATTATAATTTATTTATCAGTAATACTACAATATAAAAATCAGAGACCAACTTCTTTGTCAATAACATATGGTTGACGAGAATCTATTCATATTATGTCAATTTGAACTGGCAACACATTTAGGGTTGCGTTCCACTAACTGATAAATACATCGAAAATGTATTTTATTCCGTTTCGTCTTCATTATAACGAATGTAATAATATTCCCGTAATTATAAATTCCCACTCTACTGTATCGTCTTTGTTAAGCTAGTAATGTATCGTTAAAATTTGTTAATGCTGTTAGTATTTAAGAGTATAGAGTTAAATACTTCGTATAATTATTATGTATACACTGATATAAGAAATTGCTTCTAATACTCGCAGGATACTCGTAGATTGCCTAAAAAAATACTAAAATATAAATATGTATATCCGTTTTTGCTACCTAGCGGTACGTATTTTATCTGAGAGAAATATGTAACAAAGTAACATCAGGTCCTTTTTCCCCGAAGGGCTAGGCAAAGGAGTATAATCCCATTGTTCCACCATGGAATACGGGGTGAACATAAAGCCATAAACTGGACACAAACCCAGACTCCGAGCTACTACTGAAAACTTGGTAAATTGGAAAAAAAATCCAGTTTTGTCTGTATCGGCAATCGAACTCACATCCACTAAAACGTCAGTTGCGCTTGCGACCAGTCAAAGAACGAGCCAGTCAATTTGGAAAAAACGCACGATATGGAAACAGCATCACGTTTTTTATTTCCAATTGAAACGCAAACCATGATGTTAATTTACATTAATCGTTAATTCATACAATATAGTATAAAGTACAATATAAACAGTATTATAAAACAACATAAATATAATATATTTTTTTTTATATAAATATAATAAACAATGAAATTAATGGATCACCATTACAAACCTGAGTTTATTGTCTCAGAGTGAACAATATACCTTGAACTAGACTTTATAGTAGTGTTTATGAGATTCTTTTTGACAAAGTAAATAGATGGAAAGTTTGTTAAGTTATACAAATCATCAATAAACTGAGCAAAGACGGATTATATCTTTATTATGTAATAAATCTGGTGAGTACATAATTATCTAATGAAAGCTATCTGTAAAGATTATATCAAACTAGTACACAGACATTACAACCAATTATATTGTGTGGTAGCTAAATACAGTTAGCGCTTTACTATCCTTGATGACGCTTGAACGACGTTACTAATCTCGATATATTGTCCTCCTGAAAGATTTGTTTGTACTCGCAACGTATTCAAATACATGCGGATTAACCGCGACTATTTCATATAACCGCTCTCTATCTATAGCTGCCTCTCGCTCTATCAAGGACGGCAACAGGCGACCTGCGTTAGCCGCTAACTTTGGTCCTTAACCTCTAGCGGCAAATAGTAGCCAAGAAGAACTTGCTGATTTTATTTTTAGTAGAAATTGAATAAAATGTATAAAAGCTTTAACTTATTTACATTTCTATACGACAATTTTTAAAGTCATCATTTCTCGACCACTACGTACGTATTTCCATTTTATTCTTAAACCATACTATATCAACACGCGTAAATAAAGATAACTGACTGTGCTAAGTGCATTATTTATTAGTGGTCATCTAACATCAAAGTAATCACAGCAATAAAATTTATAAAATGCCAAATTTACGTTATAATTGCTTCGGATACGCACCCCCGACAGCAAGGGCGGTGACCTGCACTTTTTGCAACGATATACCGTTTAAAAGTAACCTCATTCCGCGTTTTTCTTCGGCCGTCATTCGCTCCGATGCACCAATGAAAAAAGGTATCGCGTGCGTCACGTAACAATGGTCAAGTATCCCCACGATTACATTAAAGATGCATTATGGGCCTCTCCTACGATTGCAATTAACGCTGGCGTCCAGCGCGCATCCTAGGCCCGCTAAATGAAAAAAAAGCTAATATTACGTGCGAAATTGCTTCGGATATGTTTGAGAATTATTATCACACCGATAGAGTCCGTTCTACATTAAATGTGTACCATTTTTTAGTGACGATTCGTGTTAGTTAGGAAATATTTCAGTACTTTACTGCTGTTTGGATTTGAAATTATTTTACAAAACTTCAGTCTGTTTTTTCGATTTTATCGCTTTCATTAAATTATATTGTCATGAACTTGCATTCAGAACGTTCTTTGAGTGTACTGCTCTCTAATTTCAAATCGTTAATAATTCTTATCACAGTCAGACTAAAAGAGCGAACTTTTTGATAAATGAGTTGAAATTCTTCTGAGAGTATAATAAATGATCTTATAAACCCTCAAACGCTAGAAATGTACTCGTATAGCGGACAGGCACCTTGTGTCAATGTCGTCAGGTCGTCGACTTTACACGACGTTCACGAGATAAATAAATAGCACATTACGCATTTCAATTTTAGTTAATGCTATATATATGTGGAAAAAGAATCTTACATTTTATGATACATTTTTATTATTTTGGTTCCCAATCAAATTTTGAATCATAAGACTTAAAATTAATGTGAGAAACTACACCGACTAGATCTTTACACTTGTACCGATTACATCCGCGAATATAAAAATGTTTAGCCGCGAATAGAGGTAAATGTTCACAATTTTTTAACACGCGAATGAGGAGCATTTACTGTACATGAAATGTACAAGTCATTCAAATATTATGTTTAAGTAAGTATTCTTGGCGTAATTTTTAGATCAAAGTTTTACTAAGGTTTTTACGCGTTTTCGTTTATACATAAGATGTTTTTTTAATAGTACATCCACTACAGACGTTGGGTCATATTTCATAACCTCCAGTCTAATCAGCAGGACAACTATATTGTTTACAATCCAACAATCCTATTATAATTCTCGTGGTTCATATCGATAACTTAATACATTCATCTTATTTTAATTTCAAAACGCTGATTTCTTCTATTTCCTACCAATTAACAGCCCACTTTATTTTAATTTGTACAAGTGTGCCGATGCCTTTTTTTCTTTAAATTCCAAAAACTACTTTTGTTGTAGCCGTTGTATATAAGAATTGTATATTTGTAATATATTTTAAAAAGGAATTCTTTTTTAGAAATTGTTTAGACGTATTAAATAGATTTATATACGTCGTGCTTACTAATATGGGTAATTAGCGCAATGAAGAATTTACATACCATGTGTACAACGGTAATGTTATATAACCGGTAGGGCGCTGTAGGACCAGCGTATTTTCGACGCTCTTTGACATACGCGCTGAAGATACGTTGATCGCACAGTGTCCAGAGCGCAAGAGTGAAAAAGTGCGTGGAGACTAAGCGCGCATGTATGCACGTACAATAACGAAATTATACTCGCCGAATCTACACTAGTCTGAATGAGCCTTTATCGGAAACCTTAAACCTGTTAATAAGTGAAAGTGTTGCCACAATTCGCGGGAGACAACTTTCATGCCGATTTTGGCAATGTCACAGTGAGTAATAAATTATGGCAAAAATTTAGTATATATTATTATGTTTTAAAAATTTATCTCTTCTGTTTTTTCTTAAAAATATATCAATAAATATTTATGCGCAATTAAACCATGGATTACAATTTTTAAAACCTGTCACTCCTTCAGTACAACCATTTTTTTTTCTTTATGCTTATTTAAATAGTTTATTGTAGGAATCATTGGTAATACAACATAAAACGTTGGATAATTTAATTGAATCCATGTGTACGTCTACTATTTTGATGATGTTTCAGGAAAATTATTCAAACCTGTCACATAAGCAATGTCGGACATCAAACCTTCCGATAGCATTACAGCTACATTACGAGTAAAACAATGGTCGGCCGTTGCTCTTGATCGCATTAAAAATTAATGGGATAGCAAAAAGAGGCGATCGTGCGTTCGCTTCCGGGCGGCGTGCGCAATGCGCAAAAAAGCGCGCGCGCGCCGTGACGCGTTTTTCTGATTAATTAGCGCGCACGCGACGCATTCTATATCCACGGAACGTATAGGATTTATTGGTTACCTGTTAGAAGCATCTGTGGCTGCGGCTTTGTCCCTGGCTCGTGTATATTGCGTTATGTTAGTTATTTATTTTCTATGTTAAGTAGGTACTGTTTAAGTTACAATAATGTTTCAATCACGTTTTATGTTTGATTGGATTATATTTTTGGTTAAATAGAATAAAATTTAAAATCGGTTGAAAATAAATAACATTCGTTAGTCTGTCGGGAAATATTTTTATTATATGTATTTTTTTCTGATACATTGTATATATAAAATATCAGAGTTTTTTTCGTTGGTATCCGTCATCAAGACCGTATACTTACAAGTATCTGTGTTTGTAGAAAAAGAGAAAACTTGTTTTTTAAGCCCAGTTAAACTATTAGCTGCCAGCTGCCAATGCTGTTTTTTTTAAACACAGTTGCAATATACCAGTAGGATTTTTTACGTTGAACTAAATACTTATTGGCTGCCATTTTTTTTATAAATTGGATTGTAAAGTAAACTTTTTTACGTACAGGTGAACTATTAGTCAGTGTTATTTTTTTACAAAGTCGTAACTTAACGGAAGTGACAGTAAGGTCTGGGAACAACTAGATACATAAATTAAATGTTTGTGTGGACGCGCACGCGACGCTACACTTCCACAGCACGTGATAAACATTCCTAACCACCAACAGTTTGCGGAATTCGACACGATACTTAATAGAGCGCTTCCAGCTTACTTATTAATTACGAGCTATGCCGCGACTTTGTCCGCATGGAATTCCAAAATTCTAAAATAAGTTACTTAACCTATGTGACTCCTTATTACATCAACTAACTGCCAGTTAAAGTCCCGTGAAAATAGGTCCAGCCGTTTTCAGAAATTAGCGGGAACAAACAGACAGAGAGACAGACTAAAATTGTAAAAAATGTTATTTAAGTATATGTAACGTGTGTACATAGGTACATTATACGTTTAGTAAAAAGCTGTTATTTTAATGTTACAAACAGACACTCCAATTTTATTTATCTATGCAGATTATATAAATAATATATATTCCCTCGTAGTATAAATGGTTGCGAGTG
>DWDU01005116.1:0-10238 GCA_018245575.1 Jemadia suekentonmiller
TCTGTCCCGTACACTTTCACACGAGACGCAAGTTCGCGGACAGCCCGCGGATGATTGCCGGCGACGAGTGTAATTTGCCGCGGGAATTAAAAAAGGCGCCGACAATTGACCGAGGCGCCTCCGGTCCATGAATGATGATGAGCTGACACCCAGGAACTCACGTGCTAAGTAATTTATCTCCACTACGTAATGGCCTACATTTGTGGATACTTTGACGGAGCGTCGTTGAAAGCGGTTTCGTCTATTTTAAGCGGTTTTTTTTATCAAAGCGCACATATTCGTATTTACAATGCTGCAATAACTTGCTTAACAGTAGCACGTAGAACAGTGGCAGCATATAAAGCTTTAGCTTGTATTGCACGCTAAGGTACTGTTAACACGTACAGTACTAAATATCGCGATACGCGTAGGGCGCGGTCACATTGCACCGTTGCGAAAGCGGCGAATTGCATTCGCTTGATTATTTTAATCGCCAATTGAAACGCCTTAATTGGAGCCCGTATGGTGTCCATACATATTCAGCTATTCTGTCTCAATAAGTTAAATTAGTGGTCTTGCAGTTAATTGCGCGCGGTCAGATACACTACTGTCTCATGGTTGCTCGCAATTTTCTTAATACTAATTACGAAATAGTATCATAAATTCATAATTCATTACCGTATTGAACGCGACAGAAAACTTTTAAATGTTGAGTAAAAAGTAGACATCGGCTAATACATGCGTAGAATTTACTACACTAATAAGTTAATAAACAAGCACGACATGATTGTAGCATTCTCTTAAAATATTAATTTGATTAATTTATTTTTATATATAATTTTTAATTATAATATAATGAAACGTAGGTTTTATTGGTTTTCAATTCTCCCATACGTGACCAGACCATTCTCCCACAAAAACTAATTAGTTGCATGAGTCTGAGGAAAGGGATATTTATCTATACTTTATTTACACTTATGCTTGTGTGACTAATTGTTGGTTTTTATTGTAAATATGCAGAAAGTAATAGGCTTAATTAAATTTTAGGGATTTATATTCAAATATTAATAACATTTAAATGTCTAATTTTCCAGACTAATATGTCACAGTCTTATCATTTGTCGCAGCGCTTCTAATGACTTAATCAAGATATCCTTTAGAAGAGCCGTTGCGTCTCATGAACGCGCGACATATAGACCTTATTCTATAGTGCCTAAGAGTGTAAATTGTTCGAACCCCGCGTCGTTGTGACATGCAACAATTAAGGAGTCATTTGATTTATTCGCCCTTGAACACACTGACCTTCTATTTGCGTCACAACCTTTATTTATTTTGAGAGACTTGTTACTTTGACAAGTCATCATATAATTCGGTTGGAGCAATATAAATATTGAGGTCTTTGTTGACGGCGGTCGCTCTACTAGCAGACTATTAATACTGATGCAAACAAAGTCATATTTATAGTTCGGCCTGTAGATATTACGAAACCAGATCAGTTGCTAATGCGTTGTCCCCTTATGTAGGCTCAGTCCCTTATTAGAATCCCAGTTTGAAGACACTGGAAATGTCAACTTGGATAAATAACAAAGTTTTTTTACGAGTTTCACTCATTTCATAATAATGAGTATAGCTAGGCAATATTAAATGATGTTACACTAAACACATATTAGTTTTAAGTATTCATTACTTTTTATGTCAACTGATTTTGACTTGCCATTAATTAGTATTCGTCATGAATTATAATTTTTCGGTATTTCAATCAATATTCTCGGCGGCACTTTAGTAGATGGAGTTTTGTGAGCGTAGTAACAAGGCAGTAGTTATTGATGTATTGGTTACTCACTATTGCCAGGTCGATTTTCGATTTCGGTAAGACAATGTTTTGATCGATGGAATGCTTTTGGCATCACGCAGTAGCAAACGAGGGCTTCAATGAAATTGCCGCGCGGACTCCGACAGATGGCCGTGAAATCGGGCGGCCGGGCAACTACGCATCATAAATAGCTTTTATCGCACGACCCAAATAACAACTAATGCATCTCATTTCCACCCTGTTGTTTGTTAATTTTCCACGGCCACACACAAGACTTCAATAATACAGTCCAATAAAGTGTTTTTGAAGTCTATTTTTGAATGTTTATGGAAAGTGATTGTTTTTAGACGTAGAACGTAAATATCTTTATTTAACAAATTTATTATTTCAAATCATAACTGCGATGACATCGAGAAACAATTTGTCATTAAAATATATAATGTACATCTTACATTTATCAACGATTATTGTAAAAGTATTCTCAACATGTTTTCAACTGACTGCCAAAATACATTCATTAATTACTTAATGCAAATGTACGTGAACTGTAAGTGTACGACATCAATATAAATTTACCCTCATAAAACTGTAATTACACACCTATAAAAATAATTTGAATTTGACATAATGGGTGCGTCGCTCAATGCATCAAAAGTTACTCAGGTACGTTCAAATATTTATAAATTTTAAATGTACCTACGTACTGTTGGTATATCAAGGTACTTATATATATTTATCGGTAGCTTCGCCGGCGGTGGTGACTGAGTGCAGGCTAACAGATATCTGCGCGCGGCGCGAGCCCGCCCCGGGCGCGGCGCCGCTCCCGCGCACCTGACGCCACCACCGCGGCTTCGGTTATAATACGCTAAGGTATATCCACACTGTTTCATTATTGAACTGAATTCTGAACTTTTTATGCAATTTTTGTCTGTCTGTCTGTTTTTTCGTTCCCGGTAATTTCTGGAAAGGCTGGACCGATTTTGACGGGACTTTCACTGGTAGACAGCTGATGTAGTAAGGCGAAACTTGGACTACTTTCATTTTGGAGTCCCACGCGGTCGGAGTCACGTGCACATCTAGTTTGATATAAAATCGTATAAATGCAGCGACCGCGTAACATTAACGTTGCATTATAGTGACATTTGTAACAAAGAGCTCTGACAAAATTAATTAATGTGCCATTGCGCATAACTTTCTCTGAATAAATAAGATACCAAACAAATTTCACTGAATACTCCGCGGGCCTCGGGCGAGGACGGGCCGCGCCCGCACCTGCCCACTACCATGCCACCAAGAAGCCACTACTGTATAGACGTTTTATCCTTTATTACTTGCCTCGGGATATGGAACAAGATGCTAATAAAGCACACTACGTAGATAAGCAAAAGCACTTTGCCTGGTTACTTTTAAATAAGTAACATGAGCTGATCAGTGCATATCTTCATAGCTAAGACTTATTTATTTGTTAACTATTGCCTTACACCAGGCACATAAAATATACATATTCCGAGCCACTACTAGAAAGTATAAGTTAGGATAATCCAATAGTGCCCGACCCGGGATTTGAACACAGGATCTTTCAATCCGCAGTCAAGCAGTGGCTAGCAACGAACACAACCAATGAGACGGTCACTGTTAAAAGTACATTTGATAATATGAAAATACGTATCCATTATAAGTTTCCTTACTTTTAATCAACAAAAAATATTTGCAAAAGCAAGCTTTTCATTATTCCAAGTTCCTTAGTTCTTAACGGCCCGCAACGGAAAGACCAGAATGTTGACGTATTAGCGTCTGTAATTAAGTATTTTTATATTTAAGTCCCGCAAGGAATCTGGTAGGACCGCATAATAATAAGTAGAGTAACGCAAACGGAACAGAAATTAAATAAAATAAAAAAAAACACAACCTCTCCAAGCGTACACCGATAACTCGACACGAGACACGTCAGCTGTGAATTTATGTACGGTGCACTTTAAATATTAATGTGTTGTATTGTTTTAAAAGTCACAACTCGTTTATTTAGAGTTAATAACCGTCACACAATAAAGATGCTCTAATTGACTTTTTATAGTACGCACGTCATAAGTTAATTTAAGTTAGCCGAGCGTGCGCCGCCCCGTTAGTGACTGCGCTGCTCGGTTTGGATGCGCACGTAATGAGGTCCATGCACCTGAGTATCTTGACAGCGATTCGTTGCACAACAATACGCGCTTAAATGTTTCGGCGATATTTATACATATTTAAATTTATTTGCATTGAAAAAGGACATGATTGTTTACACACATTCCGCCAAACTGCAAGCAGTTCGTCGGCAGCTGTTGTTAAATAGGGCACGATTGAATATTTATCAACTTAACTCACATGTTGTTTCCCTATAGGCCAAGTGGGTCCGAACCTAACAGGGTTCGGTCTTGAAGTCGCGGCGGAGACTGTTAAACCCGTACACATTTAATCAAAATCTTCAGAAAAGGTTGATAACTTGGGATGCTAACGACTTTAACTCTTCATGCCCGCTAACTTCCTTCAATCAGTTGATCAGCATATCGTTTCTTCTATTGGCTAGTGAAACTAACTACTGAGTTGGGGTTGGTGGGTTCGCTTTCCACACAGAACAAATACTTGTGTGTTAAGCACAAGTATACGTTCTGCGTATGGTTCTGCGTATGTTTTTTCCGGATCATCCGAACAGTTTCGTACCTATACAGTATACGGTTTAACATATTTATTATTACTAGTATTATAAAATGGTGAGTGGGGTGCGGTGCAGTCGGCCGGAGTGCGATGCGGTCCGGTAGTACGGACTGATGCAGCACGGTCGGGCCGGCGCGGCGCTGTATCGGCAGTGTCATACCAGCGCGCCAATTACAGCGCCATCTGATAGCGCTAACAAGACGATGCGTATCTGTCGCTCGCCCGCGCGCGCGCATAGAGCACGTCGCGTCGCCAGAGGCTCAAATGTATAGAAAATACTGTACGTACACCTAAAACTGTTAGTATAGTACGCTATAAGGAATGAAATCGGTGTTGAATTCGTTGCATCCTATGTGTAGTTTAGTGTTCATTTAATAAATATTAACGCTTTCTTTCCAGTAGCTTCATAATTCTATAAATCCTGTCATATTTTGCAATTTTATTAATGTTTTATGTAATTGTTTAATATTATCTACTTATATTATTAAATTCATGTTGTATGCAGGATGCCAATGAGACAGTAAAAATGTATTTTCTAACTTTTCAAAAAAGCAAGTCAGATCTGTAAAGAAAGATATTTTGCTCTTGGTGCTCTCAGGCTAGTCCGTAAAGGACCTGGCATGATGATATTATGATATTTTTTATTATTCTTAGTTTAAAAACAATAATGAGTCAGTGAAATAACCGAAGTGAACAACTAGTAGTTACGGATCACGCGCGCCCGCGCGTCGCATTCAAATTCCGATAGCGACCGTACATACGGCATACTCCCCCGCGACACAGACGCACTCGCGACACTCGCAATGTGAACCCTATATGAAGGCGATGAAAGTCGATTGCGACTCAGCAAAATCGTCGAAGTCACTTTGCATGATCAACGCGGTGGCGTGAATTACGCGGCCGCAGGTCGTTATTGTCCACCTCGATCGCTTCATACACCGCGCTGCGGTGAAATGACTCGTATCGCTCTGAAATAGAGCACATAACAACCGCTTTTGCAACGTTGTGAATAAGGAGAGCATTGTCGCGAAGGTGGAATATTTCACGGAGATGGCGCGATAGAGGGCGATTGTGTGGCGGGCGATAGCGTTATCAGGTGACACCCAGCAGGAAGGACAGCGGCCGCCATGAATCAGCGGGCAGTCGCCACACAATAACTAGTTCCGCTGCAAGCGGCCACGCCAATTGTATTCAGTCCTAACATTTGTTTAGACGATGAATTATTATTGCACCTATTATCGTTACTCGCCCCACAGTTCATGCAGGACGGTAAGTCATGTTTATCTGTAAGCCGCTGCTTTTAAATCTCAATTCGCTTATATAGGAGTTACAAGTGCGCTTAATACGCTATTGTTATGCCCTTAATGAACACCCTTTAATTTTTTATATAGTGAATGCAAAACGCTCTGGCTACATGAATAATGTGATAGAAAAATTAAAACCTCGGGAAAGTTGCGAAACAATAACACGTTTTCCATTTCAATATAAAAAAAATATAATATATAATACATATGTTTAACCTATGTTTATTTAACTCCTTATTGGTTATACCTTTGATTTGTATTCACTAGTTGTCTCAGGATTGCCTGACGTAAAAAAAAAAAAATATTTCCTGACGTAAAAAAAAAAAAAAGGATTGCCATTTGGAACAATAACAGTCGACAATTCGATAACAATATTATTTTCGAAAAAAAACATTCTTTTATATCCAATAATTTTTGATTAATAACGCCCATCTAATATATACAATGTTAATATAAACTGCAGTAATAATTCTTAATTTTATATACGACATGTGATAAATAGTGTGTGATCTAGTAAAAAATATGTACTTAACGCTGTGTGTGAGTTTTCCAAACAGAGTGAAATTAAATGATTTTATCTAACTGTTCTTGCTGTACTGTGCCATGGATTTATTACGAGCGGCTCCTTTGAATAATTCGCGGATGATTCCTCTAGATTTATGTTCTCTAACCATAGAGGCTGGCGCGCCGCTGCAATTAAATAATTTGCGTACGGCCCGTCGCGGCCCGCTCGTCTGATTTGTGGGCTTTCGGCCTCGTCTATTAACCCGCGCTGATTAGTACAGCTTACACAACCTATTATTCCAAACCACTATTTACATTTGATCGAAGGGCCCTTACCTGCGCACGCCAGACCTCATTTGTTTTTCACTTTCCACTTAATTTTTTTTATTTAATAACAGAGTTACGGTACCTTCCGCTAGGTAATGGTTTTGTAGTTGTTTAATAAGTATAAAGTATTGGCTAATGCAGAAATACGATCAACATTACTTTCAAATGACGGAAGTATGAAATTATATGTCATATTTAACCTTACCTTACCTTACCCAATTGTCAGTTCTTCCAGTGCTGGGCAAAAGTGGGTAATCGCACAAAAATTAACAGCTTAGCATTAAAGATCGTTAAAAACAGTATCGCCCGAGTGCTCAGCAGCTCTACCGCTGAAGGCCATCCGTCCAAAGGATGAACGCACCCAAAATGAAACATCATTAACATATTTACCATTCCACTGCTTTGGACACGATCCTTTGGTTGGCCGATGTCACACGCTTGACAGAACGTTTCATAAAACTGTAAGGTGTGCTGGTGTCCTCACGACATATTCTTTCATCGTTACGCCAAGTGACATTAATCACATCACCCCGAAAACATACAGCATCAAATTTAAGACAAGAGGGAATGGGCACTTAGCACACAGGCATGCTACATCCCAGGTTACATCCCGCTTACTATCAGGTGAGATTGTAGTCAAACGCAAGACTATTGCTGAATAAATAAGCTCTGGAAGATACTGAGAGTGGACCCTTTCCAACGTGATGTTAATTTGTTCTCCATTGTACGTGTTCAATATGTAACTGTGTATAATTGGTAGAATAAAACTATTACAATTCTTTGCTATACGACGCTGTAGTGACGATAATTCCTTGAGTGCGTGAACCCGTCCGTTCCCGCGGAGGCGGCGTAACGCGCACAGGCGTAAAGTGGCTACGAAACAACGGTCCACAATTACCTCCCATCTCGGGACCACTCTGGCAATTGTGTAATTACCGATCAATTGGACGCCGTGAGAACGTCACACTCGCGCCGTCACACGTCGCCGCGTACCGCCGCTGGTGTTAGTGTTTGTCTGTCGTGTCACGGGCGGTGCTGCTAATGTCTTGTTATCGTCGGTAACTTTGTTTTGGTCAACGACTGGCATGTTCGATCAGTCATCATGAAAAGGAATCATCATTTGGAATTGATTTGTTCTTACTGCAGGCATACTACATGACTAACGCTGACAACAGAAGTATTTGTAAAGTTCCCTTTTACGATACCATTTATATTGTGAATAAAAACCTACTGCATGAAGTGACAGTTGCAATCCTTAAATACCATTTCAGGTCAAGTGCACACAGTAATGGATATTTGCTGCGCCCATTCCATGTAAAAGAATATCACAAATGTGGTCGAACATCCAAGAATCTAGGCAGAAGCTCTACAATGACCATAAGTTATAAAGTTAATTTAAAAATACATAGTAATGTAATAGTTTCAAAATACATAGTAATCTACAAAATTTTACACGCCGACGCTATGTATATATTTATTGTCATCACAAAAATAATTATCCCGGCTGGGAATCGAATCCACGACCCCTGACACAGTAGTTAGAATGACTAACTAGACTAACTGACTGGTCAAATGGAAAACAGATTTATTGTACAACGTAAAGTAAACATAAGCAATGCCAAATTCATAAACCCTCTATATGCCTAGTATATATTCCGTCCGTCGCATGAAGTATGCGGCCGTGATGCTGATGCGAGCGAGCGCGAGCGCCACTAAGCCCGTCACGCCGCCCGCAGCAGCGGCCGCGCCCGCCGACAGGAGAGCTTTATTAGCGTAATTATACTAGAACGTTTCCACACTTTTTTATTTATACATACTGTTTATATCTATTTCAGAAAACAAGTAATAATTTTGGCGACGTGTGCTTTTAATCACCCATAGATATAAGATTGTCGGTTTTGACATGAAATACGTATATATTATTTAAAGTTATTAGAAGTACGTCTTTGAAGTTATTAGACGTAACGTAAAATTACGCCTGTATTCTCCCGAAGGTAGTAGCCATAGGTTAGATACCTAGCCGATACCTAGATCTCATTTTGTGTTATACATCGCATGGAATAGAGATTGAGCCTATTCCAATACAACCAATACATGGAATAGTGATTGAGCCTATTCCAATACAACCAATACATGGAATAGTGACTGAGCCCATTCCAATACAACCAATACATGGAATAGTGATTGAGCCTATTCCAATACAACAAACAATTCCTGCCTCGAACCTGCCACTGGGAGGTTTTAGGTACCACCACTACCAGACTAACAGCAGCCTGCTTGAAATTTAAATACATTTTGAGTCTTTTCTTGTTCTTTATTTTTCATTAATAACGTTCTACAAATTCTTCACCAATACTGACGGTCACCTGGTAGAGAATGTCACTGAACATTAAGTTTGTAATTTAGCATTAAGTAAATCAATAAATAAATATATTGGACATACTAAAACAATTCTATATGCAATTTCTCAAAATGAATCTGACCATATTCTCACTTGTAAAAACAATATATTATTAACAGAATAAACAAACGCATAAATAAGAAGATATCCCGCAGGAACGTGATCATTTCTTATGGAAATCTTATATGATTTCCGGTCAGATCTCAATTAGAAACGGCTAGTTACATTATGTAATATTCGAATTGGTTTTTGTATTCTTATAAGCGATCAGTATAAGAAATTAAGTTGTGGCTCAGACTGGATAGCCTAGACCAGAAAACAGTATCTCACTCCACGGGTCCTGAATTCTAAATCTTTATGAAAAAGTAACTAATTATTTTACTAAAATTAATTATTCATAGTTATATAAGTGGTACTTTTATATAAAAGATACTGTTATAACAGCCCCGTTGCTCGAGCGGTTGCAGGCGCGACTGCTGCTCCTGGCTTAGATCCCCGGGTCAGGTAATATTGGGTTTTTCTAACTTGAAATAACAATAGGCTCACCACCACATCGATGATGGGACGTATATCGCAACTGATGAAATTCCTGTGAGTCACGTGATTGTAGGTGACATGGGTGACGCAGTGACGTCACGTGGCGCGCCGGTCGCTACAGAGCACGCGACGGTCACAGGTGGTCGCCGACGAGCGGTCATCGGCCGTGACGGCGCACCGGAGCCCAATCTGCGAGTAACGAGCCACAAGCGAGCTGCGTCGGAATGCTCGGTGAGCCGGCTAATGCCGCGGTTATCGCCGATGAGTTACGATTAGTAAATTGGCGAGGGCGCGATGGGCTTTCTAATAAATTTAGTTCGCTTCGTGCGGAATTGCCGGCGCATCGAGAGTTAGCGCGACCGCTATTCTCAACTCGTTGTGACCAAATTTGTGGAATCGATTTGGTTACGTTTAATAAACGATTCAGTGATAGAATCCCTTAACGTTATATGAAATTCGTGTGCTATCGAATGCTAAACTTCGTGGGGCAAGTTGCTTTAGTCCTTAAACTTTCTTAAACGTGCCACAAGACCGCAATTATCATAACACTGTCCCGCTGAGATTTTTAACACTATAATACGAAATTTGAATTTTTTTTTAATTTTACAGTCACCATGCAATACCTCTACGACTCGTTTTGTAAACAATATTCACGTGCATATGTTCGGCATACATTGCG
>DWDU01005117.1:0-10237 GCA_018245575.1 Jemadia suekentonmiller
TGAAACGTGGGAGTGTTATACACTCCTCTGCCTACCTCTTCGGGGACTACAGGCGTGATGTTACGTTTTTTTTTTACCTATATGAGATGCAAAGTGTTCCAATGAAAGTAACATCACTAATGAGCGACATTAGATAATGTATCAAAAATAGATAGGTCCCCCTAATGAGCAGACGTATCTCTAAGGTACGGACAGTAAGATGAGGTTTAAAGCTGTTTTGTAAATGCTTTCAAAGCAATCGTCACAAAAATTTGCAATGTACAAAAATCGTTAAACAGCCATTTACCCAATTTGTATAACACATTGGTTATTTAACAAATTAGGCATTAAATGAATTCTAACGGCAATTAATAACTTCTTATTATAATTCAATGATTCGTTAGTTCTTTCATCTTTTGTTCTTTCAAGCGTTTGTTTATGTATTTCAATACTTACTTCAAATAAACAAATATTCACAAATTCATTTGCTGAAAGCGTCTGACAGATGTCAGCATCTATTCATCTGCCGTAATGCTATAAAAGGAATGACATTACACTAACTCCAAACAAATAAAACCGGTTGAGGATAGAATGTAAACAAAAGGAGATACAAAGTGACCTACTTCTAACAAATGCTTGCACTGGAACAAATTATTTTCATAATGATGACAGTAAAATTTCTCTTTGTTTTCGCTTTAATGCTTTATATTTTTGTACTGCATCGGTATATTTCTATGTTAAATGTATTTGATTTCTATGTAATATATATTTATCTCTTAGACCTTTTCTTCCGGACTGGTTCCCTTAGAGATAAGGATTGGAACTATTTGTCTGAGAATCCTTTTTTCTTTGTTTCGTCAGTTTTTACCTCCTCACTGTGTTAAACATCATCATTATCTTTTCCCTATGGTAAGCATCATGGAGCAGCGTTCCGAGTGCGTCCCTTATTTGGTCGGTCGATCGACTGACGTCCTCGGAATTACTTTTATGTAACTTTGTTAGTGAGCATTTTTCTAATAGCATTACTTCCTACACCGATCAGTTGGACGCTTGGCGGGATACCATCTTTATGTGGTAGATATCCCACTACCCAAAACGAATCGGTTTGGTTCCACGTTTTTTAGCCGGTCAAGGGTAGTAAGCTCTCCCTGCATAGGTATTTCCAGACAAATGTAAATAACAACACAACAATTGAAACAAAGTTACTACAAGCGGAAATCGGTGGAGCGAAAATCTTGATTTTTGGGGGGAGACAGCTTTTTATCATGTTGCATGTATTAAATAGTAAGTTGAAAATGCTATACTTATGATACGTTTCAGAGCGTGTAGGTATGAGAAACATAGATTTAAACTACCTTAAAACAGATCTAAGTAGACAGTTCTAAGAATTCCTTTAAATTACTTGCAGACAATTATTACCTACGTTTACTTTATGTTGGTGATAATTCAATATTAAATTTAGGTTCGTACCAGTTGCTTTTCCGAGAATTCACTCAGCTATACGGCATCAATTTCAATTCCCACAAATTGATTAATTAGAACCGACGAATAATCACTGGCTCTGAGATGTCTAAACTTGTCTTGTAAATACAAACTTGTTCCCGCCATTTGTTTCAAAGTAGGCGAGTGACTATTAATTTTATTTTTCGATTTCATCATTAAATATTTACGCCTGGTGCCTCACCGGGCGGGTAGAGAGCATAGAGTACCAAACGTATCTGACGTATTCGTCTATATTCATTACTTTTTTCATACACAACACGACAGCATAATATCACGCCGGTATTTTTCCCAAGGGGATGACATTTTTCACCACTTATACGTCCCTCGTAGTAGAGGATGAATCTTTGACATATGTACATAGTTCACAAATCCAGACACTATGCTACTATTGGGAATATCAATTTAAAAATCTCTTTACCTGACATGCAGATCGAACCCAGGACTTCTTGCTCAGTAGCCGCGATCGCAACCACTAAATCAACGAGTCCATTTGTACACGATTTATAACAATAACACCATCTAAATAGATATTCCTTCACATTATCCGTAGACATGGAATATTTAAGACCTAAAAAAAATTACATTCCATCAAAACAGTAATTCATTTAACGGAGCGTAAATGGACTATTACAAGAATTTTAAACAAATGGTTATTCAATTGAAAAATCATTGTTCCTATTACCTATATTTAATGGGATAGGTATTAATTGTTGGTCAAAAAGAAAACTGTTCAGACTGTTAAGCCTTAATTTGGAGAATGCTGTACAAGTAACATCATTAATCATTATAATATTACAAGCATTGTAACTACTAAACTACTACTAAACATTGTAACTACTGAAGTACTGTATACTTTGGACTGGGCCATTGGTGCAGTGGTTAATGAACTTGAGTATTGCGACGAGAGTAATGGGTTCGATTCTGGGCCAGAATATATATTTATGTGAAGAGCACAAGTATTTATTTTGTGTATGGGTGTAAAAACATATCTAGTTACCATAACGTGAGCTCTTTTGCTGCTTACTTTGGGATCATATAGCCATGTGTGATGTTCCAAGACATGAAATATATTATTATTATTTTAATCGTCGGCTATCAGGCAAAATCCTAAACTTATCTCGTCAATACAAACTCACTTTACGTACAGAGGCTTAGAACTTCGTACATTTTAGCTAAACAGCTCGATGTTCGTGTTGCTCAAAATTACTGAAGACTTACTGTTACTAATATTGTTTAACTATGATATCGTCGCAGGCAAACCGTATCGGTAATTGATGGTAATATATTCACGACTATACATAGTACCAGTAATACATTATTTTGTTTATGGATAACACGAGTAAAGTGTATTGGTCTGTATTTTTAATTGATAAAACTCATGATGCTTTATGATCGAACCTAAAGCAGCCAAAGAAGTATAATGTACCTACATACGGGTATATAAAATCTAACTGGTGAAACGTGGGAGTGTTCTACATTCTTCTGCCTACCTCTTCGGGGATAAAGGCGTGATGTTACGTTAATACGTTAATATACAATTTTATTGGATATGTGTCCGATGCATGGCAATAGGCTCATCACCTATTCCATAGTGGGACGTAAACGTGACTGGTGAAACGTGTTCTACATTCTTCTGCCTACCTTTTCGGGGATTACAGGCGTGATGTTACGTTTTTCATGTTTTTTTAAAGCGTTATTGCAGGTTATTGAAGATTTGTATGCAAAAAGAATATATGAGAAAGTCCCCCAACTGCTAAGTGTGCACGAAAAGTTTTTACTATTGTTTTTTTAGACGCAAGATTTAATTTGTTCCATTATTTATATTTGTACATTATTTTTCTAACAAAAAAGATTAAGAGTTACTCTAAAAGCGGCAACGTAATCTTAATTCATTAATTTAAATAGCTCTTACTTAAGTTAATGAAGCGGCTTAAACAGTTCTACACGGTATGAATGTTTCGCGAAGCTAATAGCATGAAAATCGCGTTAAAGTAGTTTCTAAGTCTTTGGACAATTTCACCCGCGGGCCAATGAGAGTAAGTTGCGCTTACAAAGCAGAGTCTCTAGTCTCTTGGAGTTCTAAACTGTGCTAACCATCGAAACTTATTCCCTCGGATCACGTACATAGAACTTGAGCTACGTAAGAAAGTACTAGCTTTTTCCAATTCGAAGATATTCCGAACTTGATCAACTTTTCAGGCCGATTCACTCCTTAATGTTACGAATTTTAGAAAGAATGGAACTCATTCTTATCGGACATTACATGTTTGTGATCAGGTTTGCTTGGAACGACCTTGCAAGTCATATTGCTAATGTATGATATGATGAAATAACTATAACAGATTTGCGATGTTAACGCGAATTAACGTCTTATCTGTCTACTGTAATATTGTGATAGCAATTAACATAAAAAATAAGTCCTAAGTAAGAAGTACGGTATGTATGAAGAGTTTCCTTGAGTTCGTTTAATCAGCCGACCCAATATTTAAATAGCGCTTCATGGTTATAATAAATTGTAAGTTCTTTGAATACTCACTGCAATAGGTGATAAGGTAATAATTTCCAGAAACAATTCATTACATAATTTATAAAAAAATATTATTATCAATGTAAATTAACAATATAATGCTGCTAGTAGTTTGTACGATCTGACTTTAAAATATCGTTTTAAGTAGCTCGGTAAGGAAATTTTTCCTATCACCGGAACCTACTTGCCCCTGGCATCCGAACGCCTTCTATCGGACAAGTTGAAGACGCAGCTTTGAACGCAGCCATACGTCAATTTTGACATTTATCCAATATTGTACGTGCTTTGGCGACTCCATTTAATGAAGTACAATCGGCTGCCCGGCGCCTCTACTATGGTTTTGTAAATCAGATATAGACGGTACTTTATTCATTACGTGTAGATTATTTTGATATTGGGTTTTTTTTGTTTTTGATGAGTCACAACCCTAAGCCCAAAGCAAAATTGATATTACAACGGATATAAGTAAGGGAATTTTTAGTAAATCAACACACGGAATAAATTTGTTTTCATAAACTCTCCAACGATAATACGAGTAGTACAAAAATAAGAATTCTACGTATAGATATAAATGGGTACCTAGATACACATCTGTTTTGCTTTCCTTTGTATGTTAATCCTGGACTATGTGTATACGCACAATGTTCCCACAGGCATCTCTAATTCTAACACGGTATGCGGATTGTATTAATACGTATTCAGATCGCACCCTCGGGTAAGATTCCTATACAGTTGGTCCAGCTAGATATGGCAGGTTTCCAATTTCACTCGGAGCGATAGTCAGTCTACGTCGACAATATATTTGATAGAAAACATGACCGTAAATCAATGTTATGACAAGTTCCAAACGCTGTGGCGTATCATGAGACTTCAGAGGTCAATAGTTTTTATATGATTTGTTTGTTTGATTATAAATGCATGAAGATAAACAAAGTGACTTTTGCAGAGAAACGACGGATTTCATGAGACATCAAATATGAAATCGTGAAAATATGAAAATATTTGTATATAATGAAATCGATAGTAAATATTTTTACCTGATCTGGAATGTCCGATGACACTGAAATATGAGATCAATCTGTTTGAAATAATTATAACCCTATTGAAGACTAGCGGTGAACAATGAAATCATTATAATACATAAAATTGTAATTCCGTGATAATCGTGTTGCAGCACACGTAAATTAGTGTGATAAGTAAATCTGATATGGTACACAAAATTTTTCGACAATTTTTCATCTATTTAGAAGAGAATTTTGTTAATCTTATTTGTTTTTTGTCATTATCGTTTTTACTTGTCGGGCATCGTGTGATATTGGACTGACCTGTTTGTACTATGGTTGAAGAATTTGAATGTTCAGCGAGAGTTTGTGGGACCGATTTCCATTCAAGAAAAATATTTGTATGACGAACAGGAGTGTTAGTGTCTATATTTCTGTTAATTTATATAATAAACGTTCTGTGGCAGTTTGTGAGTTAAGTCAGAATTTATTTATTTTCATTATTATAACTATTGCGATAGTCATAAAATCAATGAGTTCATATTTTCGATCCAGGTACTTTTAACAGGTCATTCCATCGTATCAACGTGGAAGGGTCAAAGGAAGTTCGGTTTTATAAATTAATCTCGTGGCATATTGGGTACCAGCGGTGCTCAAATATTTGTCGAGCGCTATCCCCCAATTGCGCTACGGTTCGGTAATGAAAGGGGACCGTGCAGATTGAAGTAAATGAATGGACTGTTCAAATTAATAATATTTTTTAATGTTTCGTTTTGTTGTGAACTCTTTATGATTAATGCGTAACATCACGCGTGTAAACCTTTAAGAGATAGGTAAAAGAGTGTAATATACTCCCACTGTTCACCAGTTACGTTTACATTTCATTTTGTAATAAGTGATAAACCTATTACTATACACCGGGCATGTATCCAGACTCCGAGTCACTACTTGAAATTTTAACTAGAAATTATAGTTAGAAAAGATAAGTAGTATCCGACCTGGGATTTGAACCAAGAAACTCTAGACCGGCAGTCACCGTCGCGACAACTCAACCAATGAGGCATACAGAAGTATATGTATATGGTAAATAAATCGTAAAATAACCCGGAAGATACTAACAAAAGCAATCATATTATAAAAAAAGGAACCTGTCCAAGCATACTAGTGTTCCGTTCTACAAATTCTTGTAACGCTCCAATCAGCGTCAAAGGGAATTTGGTGTCATAAATAAATCCCGCGGCATATTGGGCGGCATGCAGCTACTGGCCCTTAAATATTTGTGGAGCATTACCACTCGATTGCTCTGCGGCTTGCCGATGACAGGGGACTGTTTTATGACGTCCTCCAGAGAGAACGCCGTTGTAAATCATAGGCAGGCTTTTTTCGGCGCTGTTAAAAGCAGCCGGCGCCGGACTTTGCATTACATTTGACAATGTAATTTTGATTAATTATGTGGTGATATTAAATAAGTAATAAGTATACATCGTGCATATTAGCAATTAATCAAAACGCATTCAAAACTCTTGAATTGTATAGTCGTATATATGTAAGTACGCAAAAACAGACGCATAGGTGATTTTTAAAAATCTGGACTAAAATACGCTTTTTTAAACATACCTGAAATTCCTTTTCTGTAATATAGATACGTACTTCTGGCTTTCCATATTCGAAATTCTTATCTAATAATAATTTGTATGCACACAAGAGATTATTTGGAAGTAAAATATCTACTTATTCAATAATCTTTTATCAACATAAAAACTTAATTATCAACATTATTATCTTTTTATTGCTGGATATGTGTCTCTTCTCAGAAGAAGGACAGACTGGGGCTGGTAGGTTTGACATGTTTTAAGTTTAGATCATATTCACGTATGCGAGTTTTCTTTGGATACCTTCCTTACATGGAGTCCGCTCATCAGTATTGGAAACATGAGCTAAAGTCCGATTTCCATAACCAGTGCAACAAAATGTAGGAGTAGACATAGGTATGTGATAGCGACTATAGTTATTTTTTGACAGTTTATTTTTTGAATATAAAAGAAGTGTAAGAATAACAAAAAAGCTATTGTTTTTAGCGTCATATGCAACCTCCGCAACCGGTGTGTGTGTTTGAAACGAGCGATTAATGTTTTAATATACAAGGAGCGCGTCACATTTGTAAGGACAGATATATTAGACACTCACTACTCTCTGCCTACTCATGAAGGAACCTGGCATAATAGTATAATAATAATAATAGTCATTTGTATTGTGGCGACATAAAAGGCTTTACACTTTCGCATCGTAATACATTTATTGTTGCTGCAATCGTTTGTTGAATAATCTCGTTTATTTAAATATCCAATTTGTGGATTGAAATGTGTGAGTTAATAAAATTGTGGTTTGTTACAGAACTCTGTGCAGCAGGTGGAAAGGCAGGAGGAGGGGATGAACGAGATCTATACATTAATTAGTGATTTAATCTGTAGGTATATCGCTTTTGGTTTTGAACCTGGCGACTTGATACAGTTCAAGCCACCGAAATCTTATTTGTATTAATCCGTTTTTATTTTTAAGACAATTTCCGTTGGAAATAAGTGATGTAACCAATGCTACGACTTTCAACAAAGTTTTTAATTTCATACGCAGTGTTGCCATTATTTTCGTTGCGTTCATTGCGGGTACAATGTATTATAAATACAATACAGAAACTAATTGGCTGCCTCGTTGGTGTTGATTGCAAGCACGACTGCCCATCCGGAGGTCCTGAGTTCAAATCCCGAATCGGGCTCTATCAGATTTTTCTTACATTGTCTAATAGTTGTTCGGAGGCTGGATATGTGCCTGGTGTACGGCAATAGACTCACCACGTAAACATAACTGCTGAAACTTGAGAATATTATACATTCCTTTACCCACCTCTTCGGGTATTAAAGGCATGAAGTTACGTAGTTAAGAACAAAATAAAATATTACGTAGTTAATATCCGATATGACTTTGCCATGATCGATTTAAAAAAAACCGTTTTATCGCTTTTGACGTGAAAATATAACAGAAAGAATTCTATTAATTATTTAGAACACCTGTATATTTGTGTGTACTTTATTTGACATTTAACTACAATATTTATTTAACAAATATGTAACATCAGGTTATTAGACACCTGAGTTTGCGACTGTACCCTGTAATGTACATGTATGGCGATAAATGGTTTCCTTTGTCGCAGTATACGTTATTCAGCTTGCAATGACAGCGACTGGATGGGTTTTGATTGAATAATAATCGCTTCATAGTCGCCGCTGTATTAAACCTAGATTGTTTTAGTTTCCTTTCTGACATTTTGCTTTGCGTTTTGAGTTTATTAATAATAGCGGAAGGGATTTTATTACTAAAAGGCTTCGCCACTATTTTAATATTGATTGTTATTACCTGAGTGAACAGTATAATACAAATTGATTAGAGTATAATTTATTTTATGTTACGTTTATAATTTATTTTGACTTAGAGTGTATCATACGAAAACAAAAGATTGTTATAGCGTACATTATATGATTGGCCTTTGTATTAATTAATATTCCGATTAAAAAATCAATGTTACCAAAAATTGTAGGTTTATTTGTTAACATATAATTTTAATGTTTAGGGTCAGCATTTGACTCAGTTATGAAATACTTGTTTTTATATATATATGTTTAATTCATGTCATTATATATAGGTTGTTGTATACAGTAATGATCATTAACGATTTTAGGAATTCCAAACTTTATTACTGTCAGAATATTTACTAACACTCTACGTACTGGTTTTGAAATATTGATAATAATAATGATCGTATGTATATCTAGGGTTCACGAAAGCAACTGTTAATAAATTTCACTTAATACATAGGTACGCGATAAACATACGCAATCTTTTTACAGTAACAACTACGGAATTTTACTCAATAAAACAAGGAAATATTAGAATCCTATTGAAGTCCTAATAAAGAATACGACATTTATGGTGATATCCTGTAGAAAAGCTGATCAAATATTCACGGATGAGAACGAGGGCTGATGGGGATCCGAGTGCCCTCTAACAGGCTTAATAGCTTAATCTGAACAAAATATATTTCACGGAGATATTTCCATTATGCTTATCCTTGAGAACTATACGAACTGTGAAATATGGAATGTCTTGTTTCAAAACATTCTGAATATTTGCTAATACTTCTTAGCCGGAAATGGGATTATACAAGGTATTTAATAGCCCCAATAACTATATATCTACTAAGGAAAAAATTATATTATAATAGAATTTAATATTCTCACATGTAGCATGACTAGATTTCAATCAGCTGCATTTACAATAGCGCTATGTTATATCATTTCTCATGCTGTGGCTTTCAATGCAGGCAGAACTATGTTAACGGCGACAGGACAAACAATTATCGACATGAATGTACAATTTAGTACTGTACAGTTTCGTCCGTTTAATGGTACGTTACGTGGTCCGATATTAATTTGTGATTGAATGTACATAACTGTCACTATCCAGTCTGTCTGTCTGTCGCTAAATTTTTCTAATTTATATTTTCTTGTAATGGCTCGAAGTCTGATCCACATCCAGCGGACCCACGTTTAAGCGGAAATAAGCTCACCAGCTATTCCATTTTTATTGTTTCCATTTATCTGTAACTAGTTATGTATATATGGATACCAATATTCGGCACTAGGTGCTCTCTGCCCATCCCATAACATACCTCTTGCGATGATATAGTAATAATATTTCTTTCATAGATCTATGTGTGTATTAGTATATGCAATATGAAAATTGAAATAGACCGCACAAAGCAACTACGTCGAACTATGTACAGTTCTGCAGTCGGACTTGCATGTTTCACGGACAATTTAAGTTGGTCGTAGTCGACTTCTCGTTTGAAATATTCTTGCATATGCTGTCTGTGTGTTTCAAGTAACCCTTTGTATTACGCTTCGAACCATCATTACACGGTACCATCTATGTGAAACAGGTTTTATATAGCTCTACTGGTCCAATTGTGCAGTGGTGAGTTATGTCCGTGAGTCGGGGTTTATGATTTCGAGTCCAATCTAGAACAAATATTTGTGTCATACAGACAGTATCGTCGCTAATCATTACAATGATTTCCATGGTCGCATTCTAGCACTTACTGTTAAGTGTTATCAATACAGTGTTATCAATTCATTATCTTCATTAATATAAATCCCAATATTCCCGTAGATAA
>DWDU01005118.1:0-10236 GCA_018245575.1 Jemadia suekentonmiller
GAAGAGGTAGGCAGAGGAGTGTAGAACACTCCCACGTTTCACCAGTTACGTTTACGTCCCACTATGGACCAATAATTGAATAAATATATGAATTTTAATAACCATACTCATTATAACACAAGATCCCTGGACAATAGTGCAACGACGAAAATGTTGAAGATCATGATGTTAATGACCCCATGTTAATGTTGATAGTATTGTATGCAACGAGGTTAATTAAAATTCCGTATAGTCGGGTTAGAATTTAGCGGATTGATCTTTTCTCAGAAAACTCATAACAAAAGAAGAAGACAATAATAATATATCCCGGCTTGAAAAATCGTGGACAATAAAGGTATCTTGGACGTGGACGGACAGAACGAAAGTTGAGCGATCTTCGTCATTTGGGTAAAAAGTTGGAAGCTTATCCGTGTGCGGGGGACCACGAGTTTTGGGTTCCAGGCACGTTTTTTTTTGTTAGTGAAAAGCGACAATGGCGTAATGAGATCCGGACTTTTGTTCGCGATAATGCGATTTCTGTTTCTGCTTAATGATTCACTGTTTGTCTCGCGAGTTGAAGGTCATTGAATTATTGTATTGAAATAAAATGGACAGTTTTATTAATCTTTTGATGTGTTCATATGTTGTAGGTATTTGTATTTTATATATTGTTTTAAGAATCTCTTTGTAAATAATTGTAATAACTGTAACTAACTATTGTAATAACTGAAGGTTTATTCATTTCACTTTTTTTTAAATATGATTCGAATTATAACTTATATTGCTATCGTCGATATTTTGTTTCTAGTGGAGATTGTAGCTTATAAATTCTAATAAATAGTATATCCGACAAAAACCCTAAATTATGGTAACAGTGCAGAACATATTCCCGGGGTATGCATGTCACAAAATATGTCTCGCCTTGATTTTTTTACGAAGGACAATTTTTTACGGAGGGTTGCTACTCAGGTCGGGATGAATCCACTGGCAGATTTTCTCACATTATATTACAGTCTCGTATTTCAAGTAAGCTACGTTATAGTTCTTTTATCTATGTGATGATAGTGTACGAAAATTGTAAGTCAGTTTAAACGAGACTGAGTCTTTTCAGCCTCTATTGATTACCTCGTTGGTCGTGTTGGCTGCAAGCGCGACGGCCAATCGGGACATCCTAGTTCAAATTCCGGAACGAGCAATGTTGGATTTTTCTAATTTAAATTTTCTACTAGTGGCCGTGAGTCTGGATATGTGCCGCGTGTATGGAAACAGATTTACCACCTAATCCATAGTGGGGCGTAAAGACAAATAGTGAAACGTGGGAGTGTACTCCACTAGTCTACCTACCTCTTTGGGGATTATTTTTTTAACAAATTAAGTTTTACATGAACGACTATAACTGTGAGTACCCACTGTGACAGAATAGCAATACCCAATTACACCCATTTACAAATTAACTTTTATTTTACCTATCTCGGCTACCTTGGCTGACAACGTCTCCAACAATAACAATAATTGTACCTACATTGTATAATAATAATAATTTGATTGACTTTGACTAACTTTTTTTTTAATTTTTAGTGCATATTAATTTGTTTTAGAATAGTTTGTTGTGAAGTTGATTTTATTTTCTCAAAATGTTTGTTTATTATTCTTAGGAAAGCCCAGTTTTTAAAAGTAGGACATTAAATGGGCTGATGATAACGATGTTGTCGTTGATAAGTATTGAGGATGAAGATGATAATGATTTCTGAGGAAGCAGTTTTAGTGGAATCTCCTTCATTATAATAATATACCTCTCCAAAACTAATCAGGTTAGTCCCGCAAAAGCTGAAATCGTTACGTAGTTTATCCAAAACGTGCATATTGTGCTCGAAAATCTTCCAAAAACATTGCGTAAATTATAATTTCCACCACAAAGAAAATTTAGTTCCTACTTTTCGTTTCATAGAGGGTGTTACCAAAAATGATACTTATGCCGTTGGAAATAAAATACACAATGGTCTGATAGCAATCCTTTATTATTCAAGTAGAATTTGTTCGGGTTGTAACGCGATCATTCCGACCTCGAGGAAATTTCGAGGCTTCGTAGTGCTGAATTACCGACTGAAAACATTTGAAAGGTTTTAAAAAGAGCGATACAGTATCCCGAATTTTTTCTGTTTTCGCATTAATTAGCGGCGAAAACATACATTTAACCACCTGGAGGAAGATACAGCGAGAAGTAAAGAAATATCTTTACGTTAAATATGCAATGATTTCCCGATTTGAAGTTTACATATCGCTAAGCTTTATTATGATAGTTCTAGTATTCATGTAAAATACACAAACATAATTATAATTTTGTTGTACGATATATTCTGAAAATTGCACAAGTGAGAAAACTTCTTCAGCCTCATTTAAAAGTCACGTCAATTTCATACATAAATAAATGATCACAGTTACATTGTATCTATCTACAGTGAATCATTATCATTATATATGTTTATAACCATAACTTAAAAACCAAACGAAGACACTGTCGAGGATGACAAGATTGCATTATTTCTATTAGAACGCTAAAATGTAATAAAGAACATTTCAAATAAGCTTCATCCCTCCTCAAACTGACGAAGAACAGAATATATATCGGGTTAGACTTAAGGCAGAAATTTTGCAGGTAGCAAAACACAACAGCTAGGTAAATAAATTTACACAACGATACTTCACGCTTGTAATGCTTGAAGAGGTTGGCAGTCAGGTTTCGTCCTACTGCGGAGTAGGTGGTGAGCCTGTTGCCATGCACCAGGCACAAATCAAGACTCCCAGCCACTACTAGAAATTTTTACCACAAGTTTTTAGTACATTTACAGCACTGTTATATTGTGTTGTGGTCTTTTGTAAATTCGGGGCGAAATATTGTTATTATTATATACTATAGCAAGGGAAAATCATCTCGTAAACACTACCTCACGTTGACAACTTTATTACAAAGTTTAATGTATTTTGACAGGTACAGCATGATCAGAACTAACTTTTGAATGAGTTAAATGTTTTCCAACAAACACAACTCTCATTGAAAGTTGTCTCAAGTTTTAAAGAGTTTCAGGGTTTCTTTTACGTGATTTGTTTTAATTTGAAAAATTTTCAACTTTTCATAGCTTGTACTAATATACCTACGTATTTATTACATTCCAAAATGAGGTATTGAACTTTTGACGTTTGATTTTTTACAAAGATTTTATTATTAAAGTGTTGAACTTGTTAATATAACATTACTATGAATTAAAACGTATTAAGTGAGTGCGTTCGTTTTCTTGTTATTTTTAAATTCGTTTTATATTTTTCGTATCGATTTTCTTCTGTTTTTATTTTAATGTTTCTTTTTTTCCTTTTCTACACTCCTCTGCCTACCTCTTCGGGGATTACAGGCGTGATGTTACTTTTTTTTTGTTTTTTTTTTATTTTCTTCTTGTTGTTGTTTCCTTTTCTTTTTTTTTATCACTGTATGTGTCTTAAACGCCGAATGAAGTATTCAATGATTTATTGTTTCGATAAACTTAACCTCATAAATTATCAATAAAGATTTCTCTTTCACACTATAGACTTAACGAGTATAATCGACGTGTAGATAGACATAGACACACCGAATTAAAACAATTCTATAGAGACGTTATACACAATACATATGTGTATATATTTACATAAACACTTGATAGCAATCACATAAGGGTTCCGATACCTTGGTGACTGTTGTTCCAAATGGGCCGGCCTCAAAACGATTTTTTACATTTTGATAAGTAACTTTTGTAGCCAACGCGTTGATCAGTGATCTCCCTCGCGACTATACGAACAAGGAGGCAGTTTGCTACAGAATGAGAATGCTACCGATGGGTCACAAATCCAGACTGAGAGCCACGAAAACGTAACTCGTAACACTAAGTCCGAGCCACTTCTAGAAATGTTAATTGCGATTTCTAATTCTAAATTCAAAACGCGCAAAATTATGAATCCATTCGTTCCCCCATCCTACATATCTGACGCTTTAAAACTTGTGATAATAATGTCATGAAACATAATATATTTTCTTTGCATAATTTCAACCGCATTAATCTCAATGCATGCACGTGCATTAAAACCGCATAATTACCTGATCAAATATTCCGGTCACGTACTACGGGTACTACGGGCAGCGTTTCGGTACTGTTCTGAGTATTTCCATATGCTTTGCATCTTTATGTTCTTTCAGCGAATATGATGAGCACGGACTGTCATATGGTAATATTTTCATTGTTCGCTTAGCTCACCAGCTATCTTCGCCGAGTTCGCGTCTGCAGAAGTATCAAATAGGATTTCTGGCGACATTTTAATCTTTGTTTAATTTATTCGTTATAATCTAAAGCTGAATGCCTAAAGGCATCCTTTACTAGTCAACTTAGTATGATATTGGGATTATACATAGTACATACAATGACAACATTATAACTGATAAAACTTATGTGTGTATTACACTCCTCTGCCTATCTCTTCGGAGATTACTGGCGTACCATGACACAGGAACGAAAATTACCGGGTCATAATACAATCCAATTATATTTGCCACTATTGTCTGCCAATCAATACTTTGACACTGATCATTCTGTATTTAAACGTATTGCAAATATTCTTAGACTGCTGATCGAGAGATCCCGGGTACAAATGCCTGGTCGGGCACTCTCAGATTTTTCCAATTTAGATTTTCTAGTTGTGGTTCGGAGTCTGAAATTGTGCCCGGTGAATGGCAATAAGCCCACCACCTATTCCACAGTGGGACGTAAATGTAACTGGTGAACCATGGGAGTATACTAAACTTCTCTGTCTAGCTCTTCGGGGATTATAGGTGTGAAGTTACCTTTTATTTTTTACATATGTTTTCACAATCAGAACCCCAATATTGGGTTCGTAGTTCAATAATTTCATCAGGTTCAGTTTATTTCTGTCCTATAATGTTTGCATTTCCCAGTTACGGTAGCACTCCATTCCGTTTTGTATGTCGGTCAAGTAAAGCTTTAGGTAAATTCTATTGTATACCAAACTTCGTACTTGTAGGGAATTTGGTGAGTACCGTACCTACCGGTTATATCTGGCACGAACCGGAAATCCGAAGATTTATTCCTGGAAGTTTGAGGAACACTTATTTATACATATTAGTTACTTTATAGTTTATACTAATAAAATAGAGCCATGAACGTGGCAGAAACACGTGAGAGCGTAAAAAGCGTAAAATTCCTTTGAATAATTCCCATATCAGGCAGTAATCCAAATCGGGGGTTGTTGCTTTAGTTTCACGTTACATATAATTTGTAACTGCATCTGAGACATGCATTTGAAATAAAATGTTTCGTTCCACTGTTTTTCAATTCAAAGGAGAATTTTAGATGACGTGTCAAAGGAGATTTTGATCAACCTCACTCACTCTAATTTTGTATTACATATGTCGACCCTCTACTTTTGTTGTATTGAAAGAATAAAACCTACAATATGGAGAGTACGTTACTTAGAAAATATGACTCAATTATACAAATTAAATAATTCAGATATTCCGTTTTCAGGTAATATGCCGCCGTCGTGAATAAGGTGAGCTGTTGCATTATAATTTTTAGGTTGGTTGAGAAGACTTTTGTCTCCTTTAATAAGTCAGAATTCGAGGAAAAATAACATATTTTTTTAAAAAACAAACATATCTTGAGGCAATTAATAACATCGAACGAGAGTAAGAGAGTGAAATGAGAGAGTGACAATGAGTGAGATGAGAACAACACTGAACGCGGGTGAGTGAAAATTATAGAATACATGGTATCCTTTAAGGCAAAGTGTATGACGTAATAATAATTGAGGCAAGCTGACGGTCTCTCCGATGTATCAAACCGCCGATGATACCTATATCCTATATATTCACGATCACCCGCCCCGGGTTCGGACAGGCTCGACGAGGCTTAATTTTATTTAAGATATAAACATGTTTTATGATTTGTCGATAGAAATAAAACCAGTTCATGTCCATAAATGTAAGTTGAACCTCACATTATGGTAATTGGACGATATTTTATAGTGTGGCGTAAATGTACGGTACCATTTAGATATTTGTATTGTGTTGATACCATTGATTTATTATTTTATCCTTTTTGTAAACATCTGACCTGAAATTAGTCTATTCAATAAGAGATTAATGAAAAATATCAGGAATCGTCAGCACTGGTGCACATAAGCTTCCCCCCTCCCCTTCCCTCTTTCCACCCTCGAAGGTTTTTTGGCCATAATCTCTTCGAGGCATGCGGGATATTTTTTTTCAATTATACATACGTTAAGCTTCAGCAGCGACATCGCAGTGCATTAAAAAAAATCGAAAAATAATCGACAACGATATTACGAGCGCTTCTTTTGAATTTTTCATCGATTGTTAAGAAATAGTAGTGTTTCATTTTTCTAACTTACATTTTCTAGTCGTGGCTCGGAGTCTGGATATGTGCCCGGTGTATGGCAATAGATTCATCACCTATTCCATAATGGGACGTAAACGTAGCTGGTAAAACGCGGGAGTATACTGCACTCCTCTGCTTATCTCTTCGGGGATGACAGGCGTTTTGTTACGTAATATTGATTATAAAAAACCTGTACAACAACAGTTTCAAAAATTTGTCATACAAAATTATTGAAGTTAAACTGTACGTACGTAGTATTCTCTTGCCTCTTGTTACTTGACGGCGCGATGAAAAATCGTTCCTGTTGGAGTTCTTAACACAGAGCACCGATATTTCAAACCAAAACATACTCTATCTCAATTGCATACAGTTGCTTTTCGTTCGCCTTCAGATATAATATAATAATCCAGTGTTTTTATGGGCTGTACGATGGAATGGCGTCCCATTTATGGAAATTGCAAACATTTCTCTAGATTTGTGTAAGTTTTTTCAATCTAATGTTTTCTGGCTAAGTGGATTGAGGTTGTAGCTGTTTTTTGAATGTGTGGTTTTTGGTGTCTGTGATATATTGTTGTGGTGTAAACAGGCAGAGAATATTTTGTGCATTATTTGGTATCCTTATATTATTCATATGATGGTTTTATCCGAGAAATTTAAACGCAAATTAAACATAATAAAGGGAATGAAATACAAAATAAAAACAAAATAAAATTTTCTTACAAAACCACAGTTTATTAGGTATCTAAATTTTATCTCATTTACTATTCTTTAAAAAAACAGTTTCAAGCGATACCATGCTGCTTTCACTTAGGAAAGATTGAATGCTTTTGTTCAAATTATAGCGCCTATCACTTGTTCGTCAATAGATGGCGTAACAAGCTATTTGAATACAGGCAGAGTGGTGTTTGAATTACAAATATTAAAAGCTGGCCATGTGCAGGCAGAAATAATACGCCTTAAATAATAATATAAACAAAATCGTAAAATTGAGTACGGTATGATCGTATTTTGAGAAGATTATCCTACAAATGAAAAGATTATTACGGCGTAACTGCATTTTATTATGTTCCTAAATATGCTATATCTGGGGCTTTCATATTAAAATACAGTACCATTTGTTACTTGAAAACTTTTCTGCTTACGGTGTACCTACCTATACTCAGAATATCGCTTTAAGGTAAAATAGGGGATGGAAAGTAAAGTTAACAAGAAAATGTAAAAAGATCATGTCAGGTTTAATTCGAGTTTTGGGCAAAATTTATTTGAATGATGAATAACGAATGAATAAATTTTTCTATAGTTATTCGCGAATAATAAATAATTTTGTTTATTGAAACGAAAATTATTCGAATGACGAATAATTATTTTTATTCGTTATTCGATTAAGGATAAAAATAAAACAATAGAATAATAATTTTCAAATCAAATATTTACTCGCCTATAATTGTAAAGAATTTACAGTTGTGATTATTTCTTTATAATATTTGTTTTCATCATTACTCTTTCTTCAAACATGTTGTCAGACAATCTACTTGACTTAGGTAAGTTTATCATGGTGGCATAAGAAAAAACGCGTTCTACGGATGCAGATGAAGGCAATGGTGTATTGTATTTTTTGAATATAGTTTTTATTTCCGGATAACGATTTAAAACATTGAAAGAACGGTCTTCCTCAGAAAAATATTGCGAGACAATCACATCAGCTCTGGTTTTTGGTGATTGCTTTTGCAAATCAGCTTCGCTACCCGAGTCTGATTCAAAGTCAAAAAATGAGTTTTCTGGGTCAACGGCATCTCTATTTTCAGAATCTTTTGTATTCTTCGTCAGTTCTTTTGCTACTTCATGTTTGAATAAAGTTTTGATTCTTTTTTGTTCATGTTGCGTGATGCAAGTAAACCATTTATTTTTGAACCTCGGGTAGGAAAGTGTTGCTATAATAGCATGTTGACCTTTAGGCGTAAAC
Organism: Jemadia suekentonmiller; assembly: GCA_018245575.1. Taxonomy (NCBI): domain Eukaryota; kingdom Metazoa; phylum Arthropoda; class Insecta; order Lepidoptera; family Hesperiidae; genus Jemadia; species Jemadia suekentonmiller. Next base: position 8,380 of record DWDU01005118.1, read on the forward strand.
AGTTTGAAGAACTCTTCGAATCTTCTTTCAATGCTTTGCCTATAGGCCGCTGCTAAATCATGGCAATATGTTAAAGGAGTGTTTTCTATCTTTTGCAGTTTCTTCCGTAAAGCCATTAGACAAGGCATTAACAGTCCATAGTACATTACTGTTTCTCCTTGTAGAATATCTAAGGCTTCAGCAATAGGACATGAACAAATTATATATTCGTTTATGTATTCATATTCAGTGTCTGTTATATAATTTCTGAGGGACAAAGCTCTATGCAATTGAATGTTTTTGTCTTTGGTAGAGTGAATTTGTTTCATGGAGTCGTATAAGCTATTCCATCTTGTAACACCAGGTCTACTAAGTGTATGTCCTAAAACATTTTGAATGATTTCAGCTGACTTAGGACGTCCAGCAGCATCCCACAATATGTTACATTTTTTAATAACATTGTGATGAGTTTCAGATAATGGTGTCTCATTATTTTCTACTTTAAGAATCCGATTAACATCTGTAGTAGCACACAAATTTAGAGTATGTGCACAGCATTTGAGATGACACGCCAATTGTAAGTGATGTGAATCAAAAACGTCTTGTCGGTGATCTTCCTCGTCGTCCCAGTCATCTTCTAAATTAACCGAATCTGAGTTCATAATTGATATACCAAATTCCTTGAATGCCTTGATAAAGTTAGAACCATTATCAGTAACTGTGGCTACGATCTTCGACGGATTCAAATTGTAGTCAGCATGAATTTCGTCAAGTAGCATCGCAATTCGTTCATAATTATGAATACCAGGAAATCTCCTGCAAGCTAGTGTTTTACATTGACGGCTGAGATCCACATCGATCCAATGAGCAGTTACTCCAAGAAAACTTCTTTTACGACTCGACCATATATCAACAACAGTGCATATGTATTGTGTAGCTTCTAATGTCGATTTGATAGCAGAAATTTGCAACGCGTGTTCATCATTAATTCTCCTGCTTAATGTTCTTCGGCTGATAACATTTATACCGTAGTTTTTTAAGCCCAAATTATTCAACATTGTAATAAAATAAGGGTCTTCAACTGCATTCAATGGAATCATAGAATTGATGAAATATAGCACCAAATCATATTCAAAGCTTGTTTGCGAAATTACGACTGATTCTGAAGAGGAAGAATGGGTGCTTCTTTCAGTATCCACAATTTTACGTCTCTTTTGTTTTACTCGCTTGGCATATTCGTGGTATTCTGCAACGGTTTCATCCCCGTGTTTTCTTTTTAAGTGACTCAAAAAGTTAGATGACGAGTTTGGACAACCTTTAATTTTCACAACTTTAGGCTCACATTTCACACAAGTCATCAGAATGCTTTTTCCATTAGAAGATGAAGAGTCATACTTGAAAAATTTACCATCCAACAAGGTCAACGTCGTCTTTACACTGTCTTGATTCACCGATAAATTAACAATATTATCATTAGAACTGTTTAAATTAGATTGTGAATTGTCTGAGTTAAAAGTCTCCATGACTACACCCACTTCCCAAATTCAAAAATACTACAATATAGATAACTATATTAGTATAAACTAATCAAAAGGCGATGCGCACTGGTCAACAAACTCCAAATGACTGGGGACTCTGGGGAGAGTAGCCAGAAATTTATGCAATTTACACAAAAACAACTCTTATTTTGTAACCACAACTGATAAGAAAGTACGCTCTCTCACTCTATTAAATACAAATATATAATGTAATTAAGTTTTGCTTACTCGTATTGTAAATTGTAAAAAATATCTTTATCTGCTACCTGGAATAATAATTCTAGAAAGCAGGTAGATAGTAGCCATTATGCTAATTATACCAAATCGCCTTAACCCTTTT
>DWDU01005119.1:0-10236 GCA_018245575.1 Jemadia suekentonmiller
TGTCTGAGAACAGGTCAATGTTTAGTATGTTACAATTATTGTTGTAAGATTTAACGATTCTATTCAGAGGTGCCTGGTGGCCAAGATTTGAATGGCAAGCTCCAAGACTGAACGCATTGAGTCTAGGGGCTCTTGGTACTCTTGAGGGTACCGAAAAATTTAACAGACTTAGTAAGTTTGGGGCGTTAAGTAGTTCATTGGCGAGGTTGTGTAAGAAAATAATATCTATCATTTTTCTTCAGTCACTTAAGGTGTTCATTTTAAAATGTGTGAGTCTAGCGTTGTAAGTTTTATATTTACCCAGATTGCAAGAGTGAATTAAATGCTACAGACGTTTAAGCCAGTAAGACAGTTAAACTTCAAAATAAATCAGCTAATGGACGGTTATTACGAATTTACAATTTTTTTTTCATATCAGCAACGACGACGACGAAGATCAACTTTCATATCAGATTATCATATTACCCATTAAAATGAGCACATCTTTTCACAGTTTATGTTGGTGTATTTAATTAACGATAGTTTGAGGTAAAAAATCCCATATGGGGGTAATTTTGTGGGAGTGTAGCGTTTGAGTATGTATTTGGAGTCGTCTTTGTGATATTAAGTGCACGAGTTGTTCTGTAATGTGTCGATGAAAAAAACCGTTCTTCCAGGGAGTTACCAATTATTTTGTCGGGAGTGTCTATCTGGCGAAGAATGCGTCCATCCTTTTAGATTGAGACGTGAGTCGACATTGACCGTAGCTGTTTCCAGCGGCGTGATAGTGTACGGCATGGTGACGGGCGGGCTGCCGTTCGGCGCGGAGGGCGCGGAGCGGCAGTCGCGGCCGCTGCTGCGTGCGGCCATCGCGCGCGGCTTCGGCCGCAAGCAGCACAACGCGCTCGCATTCGTATCCACTGGTAACCTATGTTCGATGCGACCTACTTATGTTCATTTAATTTTTGTTATTTACCATTTATTTATGATATATTACCAAATTATTATTTAATTTACATATCTTTAATAAACTTACGCGAAGTCTTGAAAAAATACTCTAGTGGCGCCTAATTTAAACGGACCCAGGTCGTCCCTGTGCGGACAAAATCATAATCTTTCAGAAACGAAAGAAAGAACAATATAAATGCTATTCCAGAGTTAGTACGATCGCTGTGTTGCATATCAACTCACAAAGCCATCATTCTCTTAGAATGTGTTATAATATACAGCATCCAGTCGTCTCTTAATTATTACACTAATTATTTCATTTATATTTTTTCGAATCCCACGTTTCACACGCCCCATTCCCCTCACCACCATTTAAAATACATAAAAACATTTTTTTACAGAATGCAAAACCTTCATCCAACATCTCTTGGAGCCGAGAGTAGAGTTGCGGATGAAGATCGAGGAGGCAGCACGACACCGCTGGCTGAAGCGGCCCGGCATGAGAATGAAGACACATCCTTTCGGCAATATTGATCCGAAGCTCAATAAAGAGGTATGCTATCCCGACTTCGTATCCAGGCGTATTCGTTGGCAGGATATTTTTCATTGATCTCAAAATCGTAAGTTTGCGTAAAAGATCTTGAACTTTGGAACAAGTTGAACTGAAAAAGCCGTTCAATAATTACGTTATATGTAGGTATATGAATTTTGTTTCATATATAGTCAATGGAAATATTAATAAAAATCGATTCTTGCTGATCAATTTGGTGAGAAATTATTTACAATTAACAGAGGACCTCAGTTTAAGAAGAAAAAAAATTTACTCATCTTTTGTGCTACAGATATACAAGCAAATATCAGAACTATGCGGTCATACTCTAATGGATGTCATCGCTCAAATTAAAGCTGACCCTTTCGGAGCAATGGCTGGCATCTACAACATCAAAACCCATCTACACCAGCTTCACACACCCCCCGGCACCGACATGCTCTGGTCATCGAATTCTCAAGAACCTAGATCAGTTTCCCCGCCCGAATATCGTCCGAAACACGAGTTTGACCCGGAAATGCTTCACACAAACCGCCCACAATTGGCAACCCCATCACCAGAGAAGCAAAGCTCTAATTCTACGAAGCCCAGACCGAACGGCTTACTTAAATTGTTAGAACACAATGGACTAAAAATTAACAATGGGTTAACGAGAAGTTGCTCTGTGAACACGGTAGATAGGACGTCACAGACAGGTCAGAATGGTCAGGTGCCGTCAAGTCAGATAGCGAAGAGCCAGACTATGGAGAACTGTTCTTTTAATAAGACTACGATGCTAAAGAAATCGGCATTTAAGCATCACGAGAGCGGGGACTGCGGCACACAAAACCAAAGGTTGCCGAGCATCCATGAACATTCCAGCACGGATTTGAACGAGATAAGGAGGAGCCTGAGGAGGACGGGCCGGCCGCCGTGCGCGAGGACGGTCAGCGTGGACGAGCCGCGGCTAAATAGCTATCTGAATAAAGTAGGGGACGTGAGGCGATCGGAGTTCTACCGACGCGCCGGGGACGGCTTGCCGAGGTAAGCCAACAAACGAGCGCGTCCAAACATCCTAGTAGGTACTTTTGGAATTTTTTGGTTGGTACCGTTACAAAATTTTGGTTGGTACTTTTACAAATTGTTGGTTGGCACTGGTAAGCTTTGCATTTGGGCATGTGGCTATAATGTATTAATGTTTAAGTTTTGAGTAATTTCTAAAGCAGGAAAAACCTAGTGCTCACTAATATGCCGAAATAGAAATAGGTGAAGATATGGTCTATTCACGTGTGGAAATTTAAAGGCATAGCCTACCATCACTGAATCACTGCCAGCACTCTAGAAACTTTCACGCAATGTAGAATGGAGGTTTATGTTTACCGTACATGATGCTGTTGTTGATATGTTACATATTTTGCCTTTCAGAGTAAATAAAGTTAATTTATATATTGTAATTATAATTAACTAAACTTCATCGAACAGTTGGCGTGCCAGTGGTGTGCCAACGACCCCCTCCGCTCGTATTTTGCTACAGAACAACGCTACTACCATTAAAAGAGCATCTTTAGGGTAACTATTATTTTTATTAATCGCCATTAACATATTATTTCTCTTCCTAGCGTCCTCGTCGTGCGGGCGTATTAAATAGGCGTAGTAAATAAGCGTGTTTAGTACATCTTACATATGTATTTATTTTCTATTTATGTATTTACTGCCTTATTGGTCGTGTTGTTTGTATGCACGACTGCCGATAGGGAGGTTCTGGGTTTAAATCTCCCGGGTCGTGCACTATTGTATTTTTCTAATTTAAATTTTCTAGAAGTGGCTCGGAGTCTGGAAATGTGCCTGATGCATGGCAATAGTCTCACCACCTATTTCGTAGTGGGACGTAAACGTAACTGGTGAATCGTGGGAGTGTTCTACACTCCTCTGCCTACCTCTTCGGGAGTTATAGGCGTGATGTTACGTTCTATCTAATACTTTAAACGAGCATTTGTTGTATATGTTATTATTGGTTACGTTACTATTGGCTGTCGAATTTTTGTATTTCACTATTGACATTTATCTAGAGTGTCATCTCTGTAATAATCTGTTTTCGTATATTTATTTATATTTCACTAGCATTGTATGTAACTCCATCTGGTATTGAGTGAAAAGTGCTGACATTTATTTAATGCATACAACGTAATCTATTGAAAAAGAGATGGCACTGCTTTAAAATGGAAACTATTAAATAAAGGATGCCGCTTTTTTACATTGTACATGTGTATTTTAAAACGCATACTCCTTAGATGTGGATACCAATTGTAAGATGAAAGAATAGAAAGTACAGATTTATGTCCCTACTTATATTTAATCTGAAATATGTATTTGCGTTATTAACGTACGGTTACACTTCGAAATGCTTACAAAACTAAATTTATTTAACTTTATAACTACATTTATTTAATATATCATCGGAGCGAAGCTAGATCGCCCAGCCGCTATAGTTATTATACATATTTTAAAATTGATTAGAAAAGAAAAAAGCATCGTTCTTTGATTTCTTTTGCAGGAACATAATAAGTCCTCATTCCTCTTCGAACAGTCAGTGCAAGAGTGAGAGGGCGATGCCGGTGAGCATTTTTTCATTTTGGTAGCTTTCTTGGCTTTACAAATGTTTTATGAAATGGAGTGTGAATTCATTACCATATCCACTCTACATCTGGTAGTTTCTATCGAACTATTTTTGGTAGGTTATGGAAAATGTTGTGGAAGATCAGTACAATAATGCCTTTTGTTTTAAAAGATCGACAAATTAGTAATAATCTTTTTCAATTACTCCTACTCCTGATTTTATTAGAAGTGACAGTATCAGTCTTGGGTTCCAACGTCATCTATCGCGATTATTTAAATAGGAAGTATGGCTTAAAATTATTGCTTATCAAACTGGTGAATCATTACATAATTTTTACGAGGCACATAATGTCTGCTAACATACGAAAGGCAGTCTTATCGCTAGTAATCGATCTCTATCAGACAACAATCTGGTAAGATGCAAGAAAATCTGGTTTTTAACCGACTTCAAAGGTGGAGGTACAATAAAATTATACCCATTTACAAATTACATTTTAACTTACCTACCTCGCCTACCTGCCTTGGCTGACACCGACCAAAAAATTAATGACTTTGACTAATAGTTTTTTACTTATTTGGCGTAGGTATATTAATTTGTTTTACAATGGGTTTTTTTGTTAATTTCCCGCATGCGACCCGGGTGCAGGTGGGCTGGTACTCCACGCGGAGCGCGGCGGCCAGCGAGCCGCACGTGCAGCGCCTGCGCCGCACCGCCCCCATGAAGTAGGGCGCTCGCCTCCCGCAGCACACACTCCAAACATTAAATAAACACAATCGGCATCGGCTATTTAGGAAACTGTGTGCCTGCACCGATGCAATACGTTCATTTGTTCTTTGAAAGGAAAACGATGGAGTTTAAGTTGAATGCCACTGTCGCTGCATGTAAATCTCTCACTCTAAATTTAAAGTTATGCAATTATTATATTTCTATCGGTGTAACGTCACTTCAATTGAGCGAATATTGATTAATTATTATACAGGTTTAATTTGATTGGTTAACTATACATAATTTGGTCTATCCATGTTATGGTAGTGATTACAGATTGACAACATTTTTAATTTAATCGCAACGTACTAATCATATGACAAATGCCCACATGTAATTTATATATCATTATTGGATCAACTAGATCACATCGGCGTTTTTTCTGAGATTTATATACATTGTTTTTAAGACTTTTGTTTGTTAAATTATTTACGTGCCAGTCTCACAACGTAATTTTAAGCGAATAAAAACGTATTTTCCATATTGTTTACGACGCGTCTAGCATAGTTTTTGAGATGACTCTTTACATTGTTATGGAGATATAAAATGTTACGAGTGATATGCAACTCAGATTTTTCAGTGTTTTATTCAAATCACCATTTTCTTGTATAAGTGAGCTCCCTATTAATAAAACATATATACAATTACGGTTGTTACCCGCGACTCGGCTCACGTTACCCTGGAAATTATAGATTGTCCGGCCATAAAAATTGTCTTGCACCTTGAAGTCGACAATCAGTTATACCTGCACAAAATTTCGTTCAAGTTCACCTATAACTTTTTCTGTGATAAGCGAAAGAACGAGCCATTGAGGTCTGTAGCATAAATGTAGCAAGCAAAATGTTATATTTAAAAAAAGGAATAAAAAGTATATTGGTTAATTCTCGGATTTAGGTGCGTAGACCGACTTTTTTTTTTTAAATCACAATTGGAGGATATCACAATTCGGGTAAAATGCCAGTAGCGAACGTTAGCGGCGGCGCGCGCAGCGGTCAGTAGCTGGGCATGTGCGCGGGGTTGGCGGACGCGGCCAGGCGCGTGTAGGTGGCGCCGGCGCGCGGCCGCGGGCCCGCCGCCGCCGGCTCGTTCTTCAGCACCGACACGCAGCGCCACTGGTTCAGGTATTGCACTGCGAACACGTTCCACATACGAATAATGCATTTCAAAATGTACTTAACACGTCCGGATAATTTATGTGACAAGGCGCGGCAATTATTTTCTGGACTGGTTAGAACAGGAAATAACTTGATGTATGATAACACTCCGTGCAAAGAACGAGTGTTACGAGATTGCTCTAAGGCCTCTTCCAACTAAATACTTTTTATGTTGCCTAGTAATAAAAACATTTAGTTGCTGATATGGCGGTATGTTCACTTTACATTTAATAAGCAGTGTAGTAGTGTACCCTTTTCCATAGTGAGAATGTTACTGGTAAAACGTGTGACACTCTTCAGCCTGCTTCTTGGAGGTGACACAGGCGTGATGTTATCTATTACATTATTACCAGACTAAAAGCAATGATGCAATAACAAATTACTTATGCAGTTTTACAATGAAAACAACAAGTTAAGATGTGATTGACTACATAGCATAGGTACTCACTTTTCCATAGCCGTACACAACAATCATCACCAGAAGAGGCCAGTAGCGTGCCGGTAACGTTCCAGGAGACTCGCCACACACACGAACAGTGGTCCTCGAAGGCCGCCATCACCTCGCACTTGAACCTGCCACCGCATCCGTTCGTCGTAGTGCTCGATGATTCACTGATGAGAAAATAATATGTGAAAACTCTGATTACATTTAAACGAAAAGTATAGATCGAATACAGAATTTGTTCCTTACGGTAAAGGCTCAATTTTGATGATTCTAACGTCTTTGGTAGCGACGGCTAGCAAGTGGAATGACCGACCGAGGTTCGGCGCAAAAGCTAAATCATTTACTGGTTCTAAGACGGACGAGAGGCAATCGGTCCGAGTCCAGCGTCGGGAAGCTTCACTGTACCTGTGGAAATAGTAATATTCAATATATTTCAGGACAACTGTATGCCTGGAATAGAACCCATTATGTTTCTTCGGATAACCAGATATATTGCACGAATGTTACATGTAAGGTCTGTAAGGATAGGGTTATTTGGCACTTGGTGCTCTCTGCCTACACCGTAAGGGACCTGGCGTGAAGATATGTATGTATGTTACACGTAAACCCTATTGTCGAAACTTTTTAAACCACTTTATATTAATAAATTAAAAAATTATATTAATAATAACAATAAACGCTAATTCATATTTCACATACAAAAGGGCAAATATTTAATTTTAGTTTAGAATTCTTTATTCAATTATAGACATGTTTAACATTGACTGCCTCATTGGTTGAGTGGCAGCAAGCACAACTGCTGATTGAGAGGCTGATTGACTGGGTTTGAAGCCTATGTCAGGTATTATTGGGTTTTCTAATTTGAAACTTCTATTAGTTGCTCGGAATCCAGACTCCAGGGGAGCAGGAAGTAGAAGTACTGTTCAATCCAAATTTGTGCCTGGTGTTATGGCATTCCCCAGCCTACTGGTTCAGGAATTACAGGCAAGATGTTGTTTCACATTACTGAATTAACATTTGATAATCTTCTCTTTTAAAACTTTACCATCAGAACAGTAACATGTTTTAACTTACTCATATATAAACACTTTTCCATTACAAGCAACTCCTTTCTCATTCTGCACATTGGACGAGGTACCAACATTGGGCTCATCACTGCCCACTGCGAGCATTGGTGGATTTGAGTGCACTCTGAAACAATGATTCAAAACACTTGTACAATAATTCTATTCATATGAAACAAAGAATTAAATGATCTAAGTGAAGTAATGACTACACAGAGAATATAACTGTTGTTTACTTAGAATAGAAAGAAACTACATTCAATTCCAAGGCAAACTACAGTACACATACATAATAAATCAAAATAAGACAAACCCATAACTATAATAAAAGAATTAGCAAACAACATTCTAAAAGAACATGACCACAAAGTTTAAATGTGTTTAATATTTAACATAATTGTAGTAATATAGATGAAAACTATTGTCCACTTCCAAAACCAATCGTTTCACTTTACCTTGACAAAGATGGATTCCATGAGAGACAGCTGATAGACACTTTCGTTGGAATTTCATGTTGCAGAGTCCATTGTGCCAGGTTCATTACATCAGGTGCTTCATATATCCTGAAATGATAACACTAATTGTAAAACACATTTGTAAGTAAATAGTTTCATCTGCAGTTAATGCAATTGAACAGTTTCATCTGATATAACTAATAAATCAGTTGTTTCTGTCTATGATCATTTAACACTAGATTGACTAAGCCAATTTGACTCATTCAAAATGCAACAGAAATAGGTGTAAGAGCCTATGCAAAACATTTTATTACATATAAGGTTTGTTTTTGAAATACATTTTCTACAAATATTTTTATTGTGTTTAGCACAAAGGCTCTTAGATCCATTTCTCTTGCATTTTAAATAAGTCAACTTGGCTCAGTCCTTGAATCTAGTGTTCATATATATGACAAGTATTTGATAGCATCATTGGTCATGTTAGTTCTAAGCGAGACTGCCAATCAAGAGGTCCTGTGTTAAAATTCCAGGTTAGACATGATCAGATTTTCTTATCTTAGATTTTCTAATAGTGGCTCAGAGTAAACATAACTGGTGAAATGTAGAAGTGTCCTACACACGTCTGCCTACCGTTTTGGGGATTACAAAAGGGAAAATGGATATCTTGTAGACATTACTTGATAGTGAATAAGACTGACTATTGTGTCTAACTAACCCTATGCAAAATGAATAATTGTATTATATTGTAAAGAAGAATTAATCAGCCAGTTTAAAGCTTTTTTAACTTTAACACCGACTACACTGACAAAGCATTTCCTAGATGTACTTCTGTTAATATCTTGTACAGAGGTACATAAATATTTTCTTTTTTATTATTTTAATACCTTATAATACCATCTGCAGAACAAGTGACAAGCAAGAGGCCTAAGTGTTTTGGTCCAAATTTTACATCTGTCACTGAGGTTCTGGAATCAACTAGGTTTGATCGTTTTACCCAAGTGCGAAGGCCTTTCTCTGCCATGGATGAAGTTGTGTCTCCTGTAAATTTAAAAAAGTCACATAATAGATATAACAATATAAAATATTTAAGCTTGCTACTGACCCTATGCCTTGCTATATGGTTATCTAATTCACCATATAACTCTTGTAGTGAAATTATAGAATATACTGATCTCTAGAATTGAGTTATATTCGCTCCTCCACCAAGTTATAGAAAATGCAGTGTCATATTCCTCATTGTTGAGGATTGTGGTGTTCTCGACAGATATTTTTTATATTGTTGCAACATTAAAATTGGTTTATAAACTCTGGTATATGATGCTTACAATGTATCAAAAACAGCTTACCCAAGGACTAGACAATAAGAATCATAAATAATAATGTTCAGAAGAATCCTTTGTAGATTCCTCTACAACATATTTACCACAGTTATAGTAAATTTCAACCAATAATATCACAATCTGACATACCAACTTCCTCCCATATAGCAGCTGTACGGTCAAAAGAGCAGGTAGCTAATACTTGTCCAAATTCAGGGTGTGCCCAGGTGACTTTCCACACAGAGCCATGATGTGCTTTCCAGCTGCCTGTGAGCCGCCATCCTCCTTTTCCATCTGTGTCCCACACCTGAAATTGTTAAACCAATAGATTTGTTATGTTTTAGCTACTATACAGAAGTTTGATAGATCAGATGTAGAAAGAATGGCAGATCATAAAATGACAAAGCATATAACATATAATATTTCTTGATCAACTAGGTTAGATACTGGCTGGCAAGGGAGTCACAAGTGTCTGAAATTAGTGTACATGTATGAGAGTGATGAATGTAGAAAAAGCTGGTAATGTCTGTAAGTTTCTCTATCTTAAATGTATTTGATATTTAATGATCGCAGTCTATCCTGTAAGGGACCTGGCGTGATGTTATTAGGATAAATAAATAGAAATATGTTGTATCTGTAAATATTAGTTTGTTTTATTTTGTAGCTGAATATTAAGCATTTCCCGGAAAAATTGTAACCATGTTTTCATACGCTTCAAAGTAAATTATTGCCCTGTGTTTTGGTCATAATAATTATTCTATTGTTTTATTATAAGCGATTGGCGTGATCTGTATAGCGGAATAAAAGTTTACTTTCGCTCCGATTGTAACATCTATATCGTAAATATGTACTTTCAGATTAAAGTTGAATATTTAGAAACAAACATCTAACCTTAACATACTGATCACTGGAGCAAGTGGCCATTCTTTCACCATAAAAGTCGTATGCCACATCGTGGATT
>DWDU01005120.1:0-10234 GCA_018245575.1 Jemadia suekentonmiller
CTTATCTCAAAAAAAATTGTTCATTAAGGCGCGTGCAGTCTGCCTACCCGCACTTGCACAGCGTGGAAAACTATGACCTTAACCCTCTCATTCTAAGAGGAGGCCCGTGTTCCAACAGTGGAATGATAAAAGGGTCGGCAACTTTGGGCGGCAACTAAGTAAAGGCTTATCAAGTTTTTCATTAACGATTTCCACACGAAGTGTGTGCAATATTCGACTGATCTGTTCATCCAGTTGTTAGAGAACCTGACTAGACCTGACCTGATAGTTTTACGATAAGCAGAAGTATTTGTCCTGCGTCTAATCTAAAAAATAATTATGTTGGTGTGTGTATATATATATGTAGAGCTGGTTACATTAAGGCACTGTTTTCTTTGGGATCAAATGACACTTGCAAAGACGTCCTAAGATACTCGTATTTATTATTTATTTATTTCCTTTTTTATTGTATTTAAAATAGCATAATATGATCTCAGTAAAAATTACTTGGACATTCTACTTAAGACTTGGTGAAATGTTTTGTATACGAGTATGAGACCAATGTTGACTACACTTTGAAAACGGAACCATTTTCCTTACAATCGAAACTATAAGTTCAGCGGTTGAACGTCACAATAAAGCCAGGAATAAATATTATTATAAGTTTTCAACGAGATATTATCGTTTTTTTCAATAAAACGTTTCAATAGTCAATACTCAGTTCCCTCTATCCGCGTTTCTACCTTCGGGTAAGTAAAATTGCAAGAGTTAATGCTGCGGAGGAATTGATACAGGGTGGAAGCAAATTGAATATAAGTCTTGAATACGTAATGCCCTTGTGGCTGTAATCTATTGACTCGCCTTTTTAGGGTTAACAGGGGAGGTTTTGGGGTCAAAGCGTTATTTTTTAGATGTTATTTCTTTATTTTCAGCCTGATTTCTTACAAAGTATAGGTGTATTACAAAATCAATACTTATTTATATAAAGTCCCTTATATTATTTGATCCCTATTTTCTGTATAAATCGTATTTATCGTACAAAACAGTGACAAGGAGGATGCAAATAAAATTGTTGAGAAATGCCGTGTAGGGTATATGCGAAAATGTGCGCTACAAGTAATAAATTGGACCCCAAGTGTGACCTGTCTTTCGTAGAACAAAAATGTTATGTGAATATGTATATGAATGTTTGGAATTAAGGCTTTCACACCACAGGATTCGGGATTGAATCCTGGCACTCCTGGCACTACTGACTTTATTAATTTACGTAAGTTTAAAGCTAAAACGTTTTAAATGTTATAGTAAAATCTATCCTCTCTTATGACTTTTGACTGTTCAATAATATTTGTAAGCGCGTGAATTCTGTTAAACAGTATTTAGGCATTGTATACGAAAAAAGAAACGTAACTTCACGCGTATAATCCCTACTTTTTTCGTATTTAGGCATTATAGTATAAATTGTGAATAAGTGGGTAGGACAAAAATAGATCAGTACTAAACTAACTTGCGTGTGTTTTAGTACAGGCATCATTGGTATTATATTAATACCAATGACAATTATATTAATTGTTCTTGGTTGAGGATGAAAGGCTTGATTACAAATAATTACTTCAAATATTCATTTAAAATTATGTCCTTAGATGTAAAATCGATTATTTCGAACTTCGTTATATCGCGGCAAGGTGTTGTGTATTACGTCCTAATGAACACATTCAGTACAACATCAATTACTGATCCAAAATAGAATTTCAATACCATGTGTAATACAAATAATAATTATAACGTCAATGTTTTCGAACGACTCACAGACGGCCAAAATAAATAATAGTAATAATATCTACGGACATCTCCACACACACAGCCATCTGGTCGCAAATTAAGCGTCAAGAGAGCTTGTGTTACGGTAACCAAACGACTGATAAACTATATATACCTATATGTGAATATAAATATATACTTAAATATATTTTTTACACCCAAAAGCAGAACAAACACTTCTTCATCACCTTTTACATTGTCGGATGTAAAAGTAACTCCTAATAAAAGCGTACTAAACTCTTCTGCTTCCCTCTTCGGGTACTATAGGCGTGATGTTACGTTATTTTACACAAATATAAACAGCAAACAGACGCTGTACAACATAAACAGATACAATGCAAAGATAGCTTTCGAACGTATTAATATTAAAAGCATTTCAATCAACAGCGAAAAGATCAAAGGCGACTATCGAAGTATTTTAAGCATTCAACAGTTTTAATCACTGAAGTAATAGCGGAAAGTAATCACCGTGAATTAAAACGCCTTCGCGAGCGCGATGCGCAGCGACGTTGCACTGCGATGAATGATGCGATACAGGTGCGTTTCCATTGTACTACAAACAAACGACAATGGGGAATGAGGATTTTTTTGTATTATTAACTTATGTACGTTACCAACGTACGTTACCAGTATCAGACGGCCTTGTTGGTTGCGAAGGCGACTGCCGATCGGGAGCTCCTGGTTTCAAATCCAGAGTCGGGCACTATAAGTTTTGTCTAATTTAGATTTTGTAGTAGTGGCTGGGAGTCTGGATGTGCGCCCGGTGTTTGGCAATAGGTTCACCACCTATTCCATAGTAGAACGGAAACGTAACTGGTGAAACGTGGGAGTGTTCTATACTCCTCTGTCTAGCTCTTCGGGGATAACAGGCATGATGTTATGTTTCAGTTCGTCACATCGACACGACGAAGGGGAATTACTTTTTGCGTAGCCAACAGTGGAACATGAATGTCACCGTGTGACAATGGAACCAAGTAGTAAATAGCGGCTGGGGAGCAGAGGCGCGGCGCGCAGGAAGCACGCGCGCGCCGACTGCGAAGCGCCGCTTCATTCGTCAGCGCGCCCTTCCGCTGCTAAATGTTGCTACAGACTTTGCCATTATAATAATGCCTTGGGAAGTACCTTCGGATTGCAAGTTTGTTTCTGTTGCGCTCTTAGCTTATACACCTGGCGAATACAACGGCGTATGTGTCTATTGTATGGCATATGTGATTTTTTCAAAGTTCAATCATACAGCCTGTCTACATCCACTGCTGGACATAGGCCTGCTGTGAGGGGTTTTTGCCCAAATATCCCACGCTGGGCATGCGGATTGGGAATCGAAGAGTACAACTTCTCACGCCGCCTTAACTGCCTGTACAGGGCCAAAGAATTTAGCCGTACTTAGACCGCGACGTACGGCGATCGGCCAAAATTGAATACCGTTATATCGTAATTAAAATCAAGATGACATTTACCTACGTCCCATCTCTCGTCAAGCCCTACGTCGTTCACTGTTGGACAGGGGTCTTCGTTCACAATGAGAAGGGTTGAAGCCACGTTCTGTTCGTATGTAACTGTATATAATAACTGTATAATTAAATGAATAAAATTTGATTTACTTATGTACATGTATGTGGCGTTTGGATGATTCATAAGAATAGCCATTGTGATTTATATAAAATAGCTTCAGAAATTGATAAAAATGCTTGCATAAAATGTTTATATCAAGAACTGGATTTTAATCCCGGTTAATTCACGAGGTAGTGATAAAACCTTGCAGCCCGAATCCCTTTACAAAGCCAAACTCCCGGATCTCCTCGTCCTCTCCGAAACTTACCCATGCCTCCACAAATCCACACGAGAATCAATTAACGTAAATTAAATAAAGCTTAAGTATTCCCGGAATATTTAAATCGAAATTAAGTAAGGAGAAGAGTAATTTAGGTTAGGTTAGATGTCTATGTTTAGCGGTAACTTACGACTTTTGCTTGCTCGTTTTCTAGTTTCTTCATTTAGAAAATACGTTTGCTCTATGTCACAGTATGTTAAATCTTTTTCGGGTAATCACAATATTCTAATCAATATGTTTACCTAAATATAATTTGTATCAATTTATCAACTAAATAAACAATTGACTGTCGTAGGTAAAGATTTATTAATAATTAAGAATTTCAGTCAACTCATACATTGGATAAATGCATTATATAGTCATTACAATTCATATAGTATATATATTGTATTTATTGTATTGTATATATATGGAATATCCACTAATGTGTAGTCACGTCATTATGACGTGGCAAGACAAGATGGCGTCTAGCATTTTTACTTAATGGCGGATAGCGTGTTCGAATAAAGTATGGTATATTTCATGTACCGCATTCGTATAAAGTTATCACTGGTTGCTCCCTACTTTCTGAGATTGAAATAACTCTTGTCTGGTTTGGTCAATTTCAGTGAAATACTCTTCGAATGCCATATTTCGTATATAAAATATACTGTGTTTGAACGACGCCATTGCTTTTACCATTGATTATTGGAAACTGAATATAATTCACTAGTAGCGAAAAGGAAATTATTTTACTTATACAAATCGCAGTCGAGCCCCCTGATTATCAACTGTTACTAGCACTAAAGATGTTTTAAATATAAAATCATTTAAAACATCGTCGATGCCACTATCTTGTATTGACCTTGAAAAAAAATACATTTCTAAAATAGGTAGGTATATTGTATAGTATAGGTATATTGTAGGTATATAGTATAGAGCTTTAGAGGCATGTGGATACTAAGACCTCTGAAAGAAACTATTATGTACAGCCCTTATATATATTTGAATGTGAAACTCCATTAGACGTGCGATGCCAATATTAAATGAGAGGCGCACAGTAGCCCGTTTTTCTCATTTGTGATCTTAGTATATGAATTCGTCCATCTTCCGCTTGTCGCTTCCACAAGTCGCTTGGCCATTCGGCTGAGGTGTTTCTTCAGTTTCTAATAACAATGTTCGGAGCGGAGTATTATATTTTTCTTCGGATTAATAATATATTATAGTCAATAGCCATTTTTGTCACGTCGTTCCGTGGCGTGAAAAGAGAACAGACGAATAAACTTACCCATTCGCAGTTTTTACAGAAAAGATTGAGATTCATATCGTGATAAGAATCGGAGGCATTAGATTATAGGTTCACTTTCATGTTACGTTACGTTACGTTATGTTCCCTCTCAATAAGTTTAAGTTATTCACTTAGCTTTAATAGATTCAGAGACGGAACTACATAATATAAGAAAAATATAATAACGCAATATAATTAAAATTTAACAATTGACCTGTTTGCTTAAAGGTCAGCGAATCATATTGCTAGAGTGAATTTAGTGAATTCTATTCACTCCAAGATAAATACTCGGGTGGTAAGCACAAGTTGGTATAGATATAAAATTAACTATTTAATTATCTATGAAAATATACATATATTTTTATGTGTATCTCGAATCTAATTACTGTAGCTCGTGGTGAGTCTATTTTTGAGTTAGACGGATTTGTGTGAATTTCTCCGAAAAATATTATTATTATTATTATTATTTACAACTCGTTAAAAGCGACATCGCACGGATTGAAATAACTTTTAAAGCAATAAATAAGTGATGTTTTACACAAATAAGAAAATATACAAACATATTTATACCCTTAAACAGCTTAATGTAATTATATTATCACGAGAGAGTTTCCCTGTACCCAAGAAGCAACAGGAGTTTTTACAAAACGAGAAATAAATGATAAACTGCATATAAATAACGTTTAAAGCCACACTAACTGTTACGCAAAGTCTCAAAGGTTCTGTTTGCGCTCCTATGTTTAAAACATTGGTTACCGATATTAAGACCATTATACGGTACCCAAATCGAAAGAGGTTCACAATCTCTTACGTAAATCGCACACTGAAAGCTTCAAATGTACATAATAAACATATATACTTCGATGGAAAATATGTTTGTGTGTAGAAAGTTTTATATTATAACATTCAGTGTACGTGTAATTTCATGAACCATTACAATATTTGAATTGAATGGATGTGAGTAAACGGATGTCAATAGCTATTGGGTCTTACGAGCATATAGGTTTATTGCGGATATCTTAACGTAACATCAGATCTGTAATCCCCGAAGAGGTAGCCAGAGGAGTGTAGTACACTTCCACTTTTCAGCAGTTACGTTTGTACGTCTCAGTATGGAATATGTGGTGAGTATTTTGCCATACACCGTGCATAAATACAGACTACGAGCCACTACTAGAAAATTTAAGTTGTAGAAATTTAACTGTACGCGATTCGGGATTCGAACCCAGGACCTCAAGATGAGCAGTCGAACAGAAGACGACCTATGGGGCAGTCAAATCTTTTTATGACATAAAGGACCATGTTTCTTCATCAATGACATTCAAAAGTGGCTTGTTTTTGTCAATGCTTAGCTTTCCATCCATTAGCCTTTATAAAACTACTGCTACATATAGATCTTCTCTGAAGAAATTTTAACTATAATCTACACGCCTGATGTGCTGGTTAGGGATTGCAATAAACCGATCACTACACATTAACATGAAAACTCACAATTTAAAATAGAGCAACAAATTACAATGACGCATATATTTTAATGATGTAGTAAATGACATAGTGGTAGTTTTAAAATGGTTCAACTTAGTACTCAGTAATCATTCTGCAAATATATTTTGTTTAAGAATTAACTACGAAAGCCTCATGTCTGAACTTTAAATATCTCAGATCCGTGGGACTCGATCCGCCGGGCGCGGATAGTAATAATACCATACCAATAGTAATAATAGTATAAGATACCCTCTGCACGGAACACAAAATGATTGTTCAAATCGTGGTTGAAATAACAGCTGAAACGAACAGCGATCACGAAATGGTTCCTTGAAGTGAAAAGAAATTTCAGGGCTCATTAATTTTATTCCTGTATTCATTTATACTGAGAAATTGAGATTATTTATTTATTCGTACTCGTTCTTATATTTTTATGTTCTAAAGTGCTCTTCTATGTCTGGTAAGTTCGAATTGATCGTTCGAAAACCTTGGAGTTCGATAATAATAATAATACAGAAATAGCGCATCTGCATTCAAAACTACCATAAGGTTTTATATCCCTATATATGTAGTATTGTTGGCCAGGATTTCATAAATAACCGATACCGAAGCTGTCTACATTACTAAGATGACGGAAGTTTGTAGAATTTTTTTTACGCATATCTCTAATTGACTTTCCTGTCGTAAAATCGACTTGTACAATCCTTATTTCCTTTATAAATAAGCTTTCAATCACTGTCGACTATTTTTCGGGCTCCTTTATGAAGTAATCAGTACGAGATATCATTTTCTCTGACTTTAACAAGACCTTAAATGTAGTCAGTCACTGTACCTTAGTTAATACATATATTTCTTCTACATAAATAACATTAATGTAAGTCTTTTAATACATAAAAACAAAAACAATTTCGTTGCGATTATATTCGTATATGACGTGGACCTAAGTACGAAGAAGCGCCGTTAACAGAAATATGTCGCGAAGAACGAGTATATCTGCGGATTTCTCCTTCCAACAGTCGTATCTTAGCATAACGTCGTTACGATAAATATCACCGAATGTCTTAGTTGAACCACTTGTCCTATATACAGCGTTAAGCGATAAACATGTCAGGCCGGCAACGGAATTCGCACGGCGCCGGCGTGTCGAGGCACACCCATTGTGATTATAGATGACTGCGAGCACTTTGCGAACTAAATGTTTAGGCGAGTAGATACTGGATCGTAACTTTGCAAATTCAGTAATACAGACTGAGAAGGTAACAAACACGTTCATGACAATAATCAATCTAGAACTTTCGAATATAACTTTACGTAACATCAGGCCAGTAACCCCCGAAGAGATAGTCAGAGGAGTATAGTACACTCTGACGTTACATCAGTTAATTTGTGTATTAAAAGAATAAATAAATATGATTTCTATTAATTTTTGAAAATTTGTAACACTCTGTTTTATTGAATATGCGTAGTTGAGAAAGGATTAAACAAACTAATTTTCTTGTGTCATTAAATGACACTTTTTTCAAGATTAATTTGATTTATATATTTATATTAGTTACTCTTGACTAGTTTACTATAAGACAAATGTCTTAAGAATGTTTACGCGGATAACTTGGCTCGTATGATGTACGGGAATCTCGCACAGAAAAACATTGATTTGTCCTCGAAAATGGGAAAAATTACAAAGAAACGATTATGGAGATACTTGTGGAAAATTAATATCATATTATTCACACAACATAGTATCATTTTAATGAAAAAAGACAAATCAATCGTCTATGTCTTATTTTACAAAACTAGTCAAGGAATTATGGTTAAAATTGTATAGGTACATATAAATACATTGAAATGAATAATAAATTAGCAAATCAACTTCTACACGCGGCTAACATTTATAAATTTGTAATCAACGGTCAACGTAATTCACATGCAATCTGCAACTGTCATCTGCGACTACTTTATTGCCTTGAATAAGATGAAGAAGAGAAAAAGCATTGGCATTGCATACAGATATGGGGTCATTTTATCAACCCCATTATCGCTTCACTGTTGGACAACGGTACTCTGTCAACATGAGAAGAATTAAGCCACGCTGACCAAGTAGTTGGTTGATACGTTATGCCACGTTCCATGTAATTTCAATAACTCTTAGTACAGGCGAAATTTTCGCTAAACACAATTGCCTTAGACCTTACATAATCAGACCATTTCTATTGTTTTAAATGGTTTAATGGGGTAAAGTCGAATATATCTAGATATGTCAGACTTATGGCTGTTTACGCGGACGGTTTGATATGATATACGAGGATCTCGAACAGAATAACATTGATATGTCCTCGAACGTGGGAGAAAACACAATGAAAATATAAATGTGCGAACATTTCCGACCAATTTACGTAATGCGATGTGCCGTAGCTGACTCCGCGAAAGGCTCCCGTCGCTACTCTTCGCGTCTAATAGTTGTTATCTAAGACCCCAAAAGTCTTTTTTGTCTTTTTATCTTTTACTAGTAGCAAAATCTTTTGTAATCGTTTCTTTATTTCTTCTAACTTGAATTTTTGAATGTGGATATATTGGTTAGGTATACAATTATTTGTTATTCTACACGAAATGCAGGATGGATGGAATACAGCACTAAAAAGTGGGAAACATAGAAAAAGTTTACGCAAACATACTCGTAACATGCAGGATCCATTATCCTAAAAAGATGTCTGAAATAATTGAAGAGTTGTTTGACGAAGAAATATTTTTTTTTATTTATGGCAAGCAAGCTGTACATATAATTAACATTTGCATATTGCAAATGTATCTCATTTGATACACCTACAAATACAGCTTTCCATCAATTGGAAATAGAGTCAAACACAAACTTATGACTACTTAAAAATAAATTATATTAAATGCCCCAATTGTCCAAAAGGTGAAATAGCTGGTGTAATTAAACCGTCACAAAAAGCAAAGTAATTTTAATCTGCGTGAGAGTACCTACTTGACCTTCAGTGCCAGAAACTACGTCCAGTTGGAAAGAGACTTAATCAACAACTTGGTAACTAGCCAGCCAGTCACTTATGAGATTTTATTGCTAGTCGTTACGTAGCGGTCATATTAGACCTTCAGTGAATTGTTGGTATATGGAAACTTTGGTAAGAAGAACAATGACTAAAGCGAATCAACGTTGGCATCGTCGAAGGTATTTTGTTACTGTATTTTGGTACTGCGTATATATCTACATATCTTCACGCCGAGTCCCTTAGATTAGGCAGTATTTTCTTAAAATTGTCACTTCAGGTTCTTTGAGACAGGTAGGGACGGAGCATTGTGAGCCAAATATCTCTTGTCCCCTGAAACCTTCTATGCTTCTTTACCAGTGTTTTCATACACGCACGCGTTTTGGTGAGCAAAGTTTGTTTTGTTATGTTCTTGAAGTTCTGTCATTATTGACAAACTGTTTTTTGCTCCTCTGTTGCACACGGGTCGACTCTAACAGTGAGAAGGTTTAAGTTAAAAACATTCCTTCGTAAGCGAGCGTATATACACAATTGGCAAAGTTCAATTGCCCTGCAGTAAATTACAAAGAACCCTAATGTCTGAATTTCCTTACAAAGTTTCCCTTCCGCTTTAATGACAGTGATATTTAATTCGTACCACACCTATTCTGAACTGCCTCGTTGGTTGTGTTGGTTGCAAGCGCGACTTCCGATCGGGACGTCCTGGGTTCAAATCCCGGGTCGGACACTACTGGATCAATTTAAATTTACTAGTAGTGGCTCGAAGTCTGGATATTGGCAATAGGCTCACCACCTATTCCATAATAGGACGTAAACGTAACTGGCGAAACGTGGCATTGTACTACACTG
>DWDU01005121.1:0-10234 GCA_018245575.1 Jemadia suekentonmiller
TTGTAGTGCCCGACCCGGGAATCGAACCCAGGACCTCCCGATCGGCAGTCGCACTTGCAACCAACACGACCAACGAGACCAACGGCTATTGATTTAGTTAGTGTTATGGTCCAAAGTACAAAATATGATCTTCTATGAGACGCACCTTTCATTATGAATAAGATTATATTCCGAACAGTAGGTATGGTATGGCACTGTCCCTAAAACAGATTTCTTATAACTACATCGTATGATACACACAATGGACCAAAAGTACTTCGTACAAATATACCCACGAAGAACACAGGACAGACAACAAGACAGGGCAGTACTTGCTTTAGAACTTCACTGATTCATTTTTACCAATAAACCTTTGCAGATAAACTTTAACTCCATTACAACCCAAAGACATTTTTTTCGCGTCTGCACAGGCACAAAGAAAGAAAAAGATACGACGTAGTTCATTCGGAAGTTCCTATTTTGTCGTTAGACGGATTGAGATGTTTTAATAGAGGTTAAGAATATGGATAGGCTCGACTGTGCGAAGGGGATTATGGGAAAAACGCTTTTGGGGAGGGCTCTTTTTACGTGTGGAGTGAGATAGGCTGATGATAATGAAGATGAGTAACAATTTCCAATTGGCATGTGTTGGTACTGATGTCGCCGTTGGGAAATTAATATCTTGTAAACATTTTCGAAGTGGGAGGATCACTTGCGTCATTATCATCGTCGTGGTGCTTCAACACGCCGGCTGATATTTCGTCCGCGTCATATTGTGCTAAATGAAAAATTACGTCGCATCTGACCGCCAGAGGAGCGAGAAACGGCCGCTACAAACAACGGCTCACGCTCACCGAACAAACAGGATCTACATATAATAAGATACTCATACTACATGTAGTAACTGGAGCATGCTTAATGTTTATTTCTTCAATTAACTGTACTATTCTTAACGTTTCTTTTTTGGTCACATGTAGATGCTCATGGGCAGCGGCGCGCACTAGTACCTGCCGTCCAATCGTTTATTACATTATTCGCATAAAAAATAAATAACCGCAGCAAGGAGAATTATATTTTTATTTTTAAAACATAAACATAATGTCCACCGAAGATTATTGCGAAACCGGAAGTCTAAATAAAATTAATTGATTTAAATAATCAATTCAAGAATTCCAAAACGAAGCTAAAATATTAAACGTTTGCTTAAACACGACATCTCTGGTAGTGTATAGCAATATAATCAAATAACTTTTAAGTGCAGCAGAAGCGTGCAGGCGAGCGTGCCACCGTGGCCGCGTGGCGACGCAGCGACTCCGGCGGTTGCTCGGCTCACGCTTCAACCTGAAGTAATACGACACTGGCCGCTATCAGGTGCATGAAGGTGCCTCCCCGCGTATTCCACACAGAGCGTTCCATACAGAGTGTACAGATTAAGCGATCTGTGCTTTATTCTGTCCAACGGTTTAAATACATAAGGGATTGTAGCCATGAAGCTGCGAGTGCAGTGCGTGTGCAGTGCGTGTGCAAGGTGTTACTATTTTTTTTATTGATCTCAATTATATTTATACGTGAGCCCGTGTTTGACATTGATTTAGACGAACAGATATCGCAAGGAAAATTATTCAAAGATAATTATACTTGTTTACACTTCACTAGCGCAAGTTCACGTCAGTAAAATACCGTAACGCATGCAGGCTAGCCATTCCCCATGCCACAACAAACTATCAATATGGTGTCAATAGTAAGCTTAATTTGATATGTTATTTGGTATTTCCACACTAACTGTCTCACTACAATTTCGGTAATTTGATCCATTAAAAACACAATCCACAACTACAATAATATTATGTTTCAAGTTCCAACTAAAACAGTTCGACGTAAAGCCCAGGAGACAAAACGATAAAGCGTGATGTCGGCGCATGGTACCGCCGCGTCGCCGCACAGCTTCCCACATCGATAGCTGGGGAAAACTGCTTTTATCAGTGTGTGCACTGTTACGTGGCCATTATACTTTAATGTGGAACAATTTAAATAGCAATAATGTTGGCGAAACATGTACAATATGAACGTTAATGTGTGCATGCGCCGAGGGAGACCAGAAGTTACATATCTAGAACACATACTGGCTGAACAGATATTGACTGACGGTGGAGTCAGAAGTCTCAGAAATGAGCGCGCGTGTATGCAGGGAGTGATAAATATAAAAAAAGCATGTCAGATATGTAAGTAAACAGATTTTTGGTACTAGGTCTTCTCTGCCCTCCCCGTCATGGACCTGGCGTGATGATATAACAATTTCAAATCTATAGCCGATTCAAATTTTAAATAATAATATTGTCAACATACTTGTTATGTTAAAAACAATTGATTATCGGTCATCATTTTATTATGTGTGTCAACATTGTTATGCGACGATTAACATAGTGTGAAACGTCGGCGTTACACAGTACAGAAGTGGAAATAACAAAAACAAAATACATAAAATCGTTATCGACTTGCGTGAAATGACTTAGCAAATGAACATACTCAGAAATCGTAAATATAAAGAACCCTACACTAGTAATAGATTCTTATCTGTAAGTAACATAATAGTACAGTTATCTTGTCGTAATATCGATCATACAGACTACAGACGGCAGTTATGTTTTCTAGCCTTTTGCATACAGACGACTAGACTACTATGAGACACCAAACTTACTTATTTTGTAATGTCGGTGTGACGTATTTTGTTATGAAGCTAATAAGAGCCATTTTCACTATCAATGTTTTATAAAGTTATAGTCGAACTTAATCTTCATTACCCAGACACGTTATATCCAAAGTAGCGTTGCCAGTTAACGCTAAGGCCTGGCTATCGCCGCCAGACATCTTATCACGATAATTATTTCTCGACATCTTTTTAGAGACTGCTGTTTTACAAGCAATTAAAGGATTATAATTATGATGTAGTACATATGTAATCTAGTTTCTTACGAGTTGTAACCTGAACGAAAATAAACATTAGTATACACATATTAGGTGGTAATCACATAATCGTTATAATAAATAATTAAAGTAACAATAAGTGCAGATATTCAGCACTTAAATAAAGCGTATTCATAATAACTGTAGTATACCAAATAGAACTGTCAATACTAGATAAATAAATATACATAATGAATGTCACAAAAATTGTAACTAGTGCTCACACTGAAGCTGAACAAGTTATAGTTGCATAATTGTTATTATTTTTAACTCATATTAATGTTATATTCCTTAAGTGTGGCATGTTTTCTGAACGTCAGTAACCGTTTCGAATATACAGCGAACATGAACACGGCCTTCTTATATGTACCAATTGTAAGCAAACCTTCACTGGCAGTAGCCGGCACTCAAGCTAAACTACAGAAGTATGGATTTATGTACGAAGATTATGGCTACATTAATACATATACATAAGATGAACCCACAGATTTGTGCTGTCTTACGCGCACACAATACTCTGTTATGTACAATGTACAGTGTCATACTGTACAATGTCTGTCTGCCTTTGCTCTTTTGTTCTTTTATTTACCCTTTGCTATCCTAATGTATACATTATTTTAATAGTGATGTTAAAGCTGTCCAACCAGTGGTGTTTGGTTTATTACTTCACAATATAATTTGTTTTATTTCTGCGATTGTTATCAGACGCAAGCGCAATAATATTTTTCACTTGTTATCAACATTGCTCGCAACATGTGGCTAATGTTTCTACATATAAGACGTACTGTTTACGTAAACAATACGTTGCACTAATACCCATTTGTTTGCAGCTCGAGTTGTTTGCTTTACGGCCTACGAGTACATAATATGCCTCAATTATGTAACTGGAAGACACAGTGTTTGTAGAGTACGGATTATAACGTAACACATGCAGTACCTGTAACGGAACATGTCGTGTTACAAACACAGCAGTTTCCTACATGAGCGACTTAGTTCAACCGAATTTAGAACATAGGTATCGTGGGACAGCTCCACACACGGCTAGCTGACCCCGAAGTAAGCAGGGCCTGGTATGGTAATCAAGCCCTTGTACATTAGTAACGCCCAGAGGACCCAGGGGCCAGCACTCACGTTCACTAAACATTGTACTACCGGGTCAGGATTGTAGCCCTGTAGATTGTAGTCCACAACGGTTAACTTTAGGATAAGTGACCGTCAGAAGCGATAGTTATCAATTAGTGCCAATTGTTATAAGTAGTTAATCGATACATCTTGATAGTTTTAGTACGTTTTCGAAGTGCGCGACATTCAGATAGCCACAGACCTGCACTGGAGCGTCGCGGGGTCACGGGGTCGCGTCGCGCGCCTCCGCACAGCAGCAGACACTGACCCGCGACTGTGCATTTTTGATGTGAATGTATGTAGTGCTCTTGATGTTTGTCGATTGCTAAAGTTTTTTGACGACACAGGAAGAGCAACGCTTCAGTAATTCTGTCGACCCAAAGTTACACAATTTGTTATTTATGAAACAGGTATGTATTTGAGATTGTTATAGAACTGCAAATTCAATACCAACGCACCGTATACCTCGTGTTTTTGTCGTAAGACACCCACGGATGTGAGTGTCTTGCGACGTGGGCGTAACACATTAAAACAAACACACTAGTTAACACACTGATAACTTAAAGCTAGATCAATTTCATGTTAGAATAATACAATTACATTTTAAAATATCTCCTGTTAATAAAAGAGTAGGCACAATTTTCTGTAATACTTTTATGTTTGTCGCGTGATTTTTAACTTTGCCTTCTCAATACAAGCGCGCGCCGCGCCACGCAAAAGGGGCAATGACATGAATTTATTCACATTCACATTTCATTTATACCATTGCTAATATAGTATTTTGAACACAACTAGAGTCCTGCTTTATTATATCATTACGCCTTGTGTCTTACGAGGTGAGCAACGAGCACTCAGTGCCACGTATGCATATCCTTACAGACCTCACGTGATTTTTCTATATTCATCACTCTGTTCATTTATGAAATCGGAATTAATTCACCATATATTTGAAATTTTAGTGAAATTTTCCTACAAATTATGAAATGTACGTCACTCTAAATGTCCGTGAATGTCACGAGCCTACGCCCACGGCAGCGTCCAATCGGGGTTTGCCACGTGTCCGTACGCAGCGTGCGCGAGCCTCGCGCGCGGTCTTTACTCACAGGGTCGATTTATACTAGGTGTTAGGCTATCGGCTCGCTATTTGTCCGGTCTAGTTTAATTTTTGCAGTTCTGTATTAGAATTTATGCAGTAGATTGATTAAACGCTTCCAAATAATTATTAAAATGATCCTGTTTTGGACTCGTAAAAGATGTGTCCGAGGAAGTGCGTATCGGACAATTCTTCAAACTAATAGATAGAAGTATGAATTAGTTCTATCTATTGTTGTTCAATTTGGCAGAAATAATTTTATACACCAGCACCAGCAATTGCGGGTGCGGGTTGGAGGTCGTTCATTAAATACGCTCGCACTGCTGGAGGGGAAAGGGGGAAGGGTGGAATCATATATTGTCACATCCATTATTTAGCAGAATGTTACATGGCGTGACGACGACGAGGGGGTGGGGGTATGTAGTATAGAATTCTAAAAGTACAGATGACGTATGCACATTTATGTATGAACGGCCCGTTGACAGAGGCGATGTACAAAGCCAATGAACATGACTACTGATATGAACATGATCTCTGACCAGTGTGCGTATGTACCGTACAGCATGATGAAATAAGTGATTGGTACTAAGTTCTGACGCGGGCTATTACAGAATGGTAACTACGCACGTAGTGACTTTTTACGAATGTTTGCACTTGTATGAACGAGCGCGTGACATTATTACTGTACGTGCGTACTGCGAATATAAATAGCTAATGTTAATACATGACGCGGATGTCATAAGATGTCAGCTGATCGTTCGCGAACTTTCTACTGTCTATTGAAAGTCTATGGCCAATACAACAGATTATGTAAAATGATATATGTAAAACCACCATAGCACACTGACAGTCTAGGTTGGTACCAGCCCACTGTCTGTCAGTCATCCCAATATATATAACACAGATATATCACAAACAGTGGCATCCTTACGTCATGCTTTTCGACTTTTTAGTAAAATATTAATAGGTGAAAAAAAACCACAATAAAACGTTTCGGTTCGTTCCTCAAATAAACACGCAACTCCTTCATGATCATAGACATCTGTAAAGAGACATATATACAAAGCCTTTTCAGAATTCCAGACAACCAGAAACAGGTTTTCAAGTTCAAGTTGATCATTCGTATAAGAATGTTAATATTTATGTTGAGGACTGTGCACAGAGCGCTATGACGCACTGCGAGTACTGCGACAATTCGGAGATGGAAACTTAAGCACTGGGAATTCAGGTTTATCAGCATTTTACTTGAGATAATCACTTTAAAAATGATACCAGGAAAAAGAAGTAATCGGAATGCTAGCTACTGGTAACTTATCAGCGGCAGATGTAATCGGTTCATGCAAATATTTCGCAGAGTTGCGTGTGTGCTGATAACATACACCTGTGTGTAGCAACACGCGAACAAAGAAAACGTTTTAAGATAAAAAAATTCATTTTGTATTCGAGGCAATGCACTTTGTACAAATACGATAGCGCAATAATGGGTGATATGGCTATGGAGGCGTTTGGCTCCCTCACTGGCCACTATAGGACCTATTTAGTCAATATAAATGGGCCCTTGTCTCTCGCAGCACCCGCGTTCATTAAACATCCATAAAAATATTAATAACAGGAACTAACTTTTTTTACACGAGTGTATCTATTTGCTTTTGATCGATGTGTAATATGCTTCGTGTCCCAACTACAATGTAGGTATCTACAAACTGGTAACATCAATTTCAGATTTCAGTATCCACTTATAATGAAATAAGTAAACCATTCATTAGCAATAATAATTAATTTTACCAGCT
Source organism: Jemadia suekentonmiller (assembly GCA_018245575.1). Taxonomy (NCBI): domain Eukaryota; kingdom Metazoa; phylum Arthropoda; class Insecta; order Lepidoptera; family Hesperiidae; genus Jemadia; species Jemadia suekentonmiller. The sequence continues at coordinate 6,949 of DWDU01005121.1, forward strand.
ATTAATCAGGTTGTCATAAGCGCATAATATCGTTAAAAGTGACAGGCGGCATTGTATTTACATAATATGTAGATATTGACATGAAGGTTATGTACTGTCGGGATATGGCTCGTGGCTGAATAATACATCGACGTAATTACTTGTACATTATTGATAGAAACTCCTTAGTAGCTATTTTATTTATACAACAGCGTGCAGTAACGTTTCGTCAACATACAAATAATAAATGATTTCTCTACCACTGTAATAACAAGTGAAATCGTAGGTTCGATGAAGCAGTGCGGCTGAACCATAGCTGATTCGTTCAGGGCAGGTACTGCTTCGACCTTGGTCCTCGGGACAACACGTGACACATGTAAGTCTGGGCTGCCAAAGAACTAGGCCTAATTAGAAAATGTCTACTGGACAAAAATATTTTTTGTTTCTCTACAGGATGTCCTTTGTTAAGAAATAAGCACTGACTGTATAATTTGATACCAATGGTTTTAATCCCGTCTAAAATGTTACGGACTGTTCAAATACATCATTTATTGTTGGCTGTTAACCACTGTCTCTTGTATCCGGCGCTGGAACAGAGTGTTGCGATGCCCTCCCCGAACCCAAGGGAAAACTGTGTAAAGTTAAAAAAAGAAAAAACAGAAAAGAGTTACAGCTTACATTTTCTGTTGAAACAAATTAATGGGAAAGAAGTGTCACTTACTTCTTTCTTGCAGAGAGAGCGGGCGAGCAAACGCGAATGTGGACAAGTGGGAGTTGGAGTCGCGCGACTGCGGACCCGTTTGTGCAATTTGAAGCGATGTTATCAATTGTTTACATATTGACTATTTGTCCAGCAACAACATACCTATATTAAATATTCTTTTTCTCATTCTTCCCATACATGTATACCTATCTGTATCAGCCCGTCCTAGTCCAACGCTAGACAATAGGCCTCCCAGAATAGCGAAGAATCATATCTACATATTTTATTAAATTATTTAACAATCGTACGCCTCTATTTCTCCAAAGGTACAGGCAGGGGAGTGAAGCACTCCCAGTCTTTACCTGCAATGTTATACGTTCCATGGTATAGGAGGTGAGCCTATATGATCTTAATTATTTCATAACGCATGTTTTTAATTATTCTATGCAATCCGATTGATATTTGTGTTATTTTGAGATCACGACATTTGCCGCCACACGTGGTCCACATATCGTGAGTACGTCTCGACCTCTCTCGTCGTCAGTAAGGACTTTGTCACAGTCGGTTTGCCAGGAAGGAGTTCTTTGACTGATAGGCTCGATATTGTGTATAATTTGCTATGCAACATTGCAGTGGTGAGAGTATTGCTATATACCGGGCACACATCCAGACTCCGAGTCACATAAACGCATGGCAAATGTTCTTAAGAGTGGCGACCCTAGTGGCCGAGTGTCCAAGTGGAGCGCATTGCGTGCTCAGGCGCGCGGCACGCGGCACGCGGCACGCGGCACGCGGCACGCGGCACGCGGCACGCGGCACGCGGCACGCGGTATGCGGTATGCGGCCGGGCCGACACAACTGCATGTTTACCGTCACGTTCGTATTTTGACTATCGCTACAAAACATTGAGCCTGCACCTAGTGCTTGAAGTGAATAATAACAATAAACTTATAATGAATTTCTTCGGACATCTTCACATTCCATCGGATACGAAAGTACATGGGCCTGAAGAGAGCTCGTGGTATAGTTAATGTCACCATAGTGTTCATAAATCACATGTGGTTATAAGTATAACCTATATTTACGGGTATACTTGAGTGTCAATATCGATCGTTATGTTTAGAGATATCGATAGTTAGTGTGAGACATTGTTCCACTCGACTGCGCCTGCGAGCTTGTGACAATAGATTTTCTTGTAAATAAATAGTCAAAGGGGAAGCCATTCAAATTTTATTCATACGTCTTTTTAATAAGTTGCGTAAAAGATATTTTAGCTAAATGTCAACATACCATCACAGGGCGCCGGGCGGTGTGAAACGTATATAATATGAGTGAACAATAGTCCTCGCGTCTTTCTAATAAAAGCATTTATTAGATAATTACAGCAAAATACTTATGTATGACGTCATATAAAAAGCCTATAAAGTTTCCAGTTGAATGTTCCTAAATAAAGAACGATGTAAAGCTAAACGAGTTTATGTAATACGTCACGCGGCGTACGTAGTGTGACGCTCGCTGTCGCCGGCGTCGCCTCCGCGCGGGCGCAGCGCGTCAATAACAGTAAGATGAATGGAACAGCATTGGAGATTGGAGCGGGATCTTGGTTCGCGTCGCACGGCCATGGGGTTTTTTCAATTTCACACTCGATACAGACCTCGCTAACAAACGAACGGGACGAATGTCGAAATGTAGATCTTATTTGTTTATTTTGAATTTAGTAATCAATGGACTTGTGGCAGCGGGATATGTTGTGGAACGTGAGTTTCTAAATAGCATCTTTCATGTATTGAACATGAGGAATGATGTACATCTTGTTTAATTATAATTAAAGACATGAGCCTGGAAAACGCATCAGTAGATAAAAATAAAAAATAGTATGTAAGTAAGATAAGTAAAAAATGCATCAGTAGATAATGTAGTTGTATACCAGGCTCAAAAACGAAAATAGTTATTTTTTGTACAAAATGGCCCGGCTAGCAGAGATACGGACCACCTGACGATAAATGGTTGCACTCGTTCAAACACTTGTGCACCATCAGAGGACTTCCAGAGTGGTGGCGGTCTTGCTACACTGTGACACGTTCGCGACTGAGTCGCTATACCGACTTTGAACAAATTTTATATGTATAAGGAGCTGTGAAACGTGGGAGTGTACTACACTCCTGTGCCTACCTATTCGGAAATTACAGGCGTGATGTTACGTTGAAATTAAGGAATTATTAACGAGCTATAAATGGTAAAAACATCAGCGAAAATTACAGAAAAAATGGATTAAGATTAAATTAGTGATATCCATCGATATTTGAAAATTTATATTTGATATCCAATTAAGAGTCTGTAATCCTGAAGGAATTCCTAATTTATAATAAGCCAAGGTACGCGAGAACTTTCTTTTTGACAAGGTGACCATGCGCACTGGATGCATGAATACCAGAGTTAGAACATCATCATGAGACGTATCAGCACCCAGTCACAGCTGGGTTGTGACCAGCGCGCACATCAGTTACCGAAACAGACCGAGTCGTATGAGTGACGCGCTGCTTACTACAAATATTTAATATTGGATTCGTGCGCACTGGAAACTTTCAACATTGTCGGGCAAAT